>CAXKVR010000326.1:0-51437 GCA_964058845.1 Carex sylvatica
GAATGACAATTTTACAAAATGAACATTATAAGTTCAGAAAGTTTGCATGAAGGTTCTCATATACTAAATAACAGATCTAATACCAATAGCAGCAGCTAAATTGTCTGTTCTTTCCATATTTAAGGGGCAAATTGTTTGTTCTTTCTATATTAGCTAGGGAAGAAAATGTAAGGAAAATTAACGAATTTGGAGAATTGCGCAAAATATGCATGGTTTATAAAATCTGTTTTGAACCGGATTTTTAAATCGGTTTGGTTCAGCGGCTTTATAAAAATCTGGCCGATTAAATAGGTTTCAAGCAGTCTATAAACATAACCAAATCGGACAAGTGACCGGTTCTGATTTTTTTGATTTAACTGGCGGTCCGGTCCGATTTTGATAACACTGATTCAAATCAACTGTTTAAAATTTGAAAATAAAAATAAGAATGTAAAACACGAATAAAGCATGAAAGACATGAGATTTTGAAACTTACAAAAGTATATATTATATATGATGCTTTAGTTTCGCTACTTATTTATTTGATTTATGAAAAATAATCAGTTAAATAAGACGTAAAAAATAAAATTAAACACAAGAGAGAAGAAGAGGAATATCATTTTCAGGACAAAAATTACGAACTCATCATTTATTAGAATATATTTATAAGTATATTTAATGATAATTATTAACAATAAAAATATATACAATAATTTAGTAGATTCATTTGATCTATAAATATTTTTGGTGTCTGTCATTAATAGTAAAATTTTATCCGATTTAATACATTATTTGTGAAGTTTTTTACTGAAATTTAAAAATCTGAACAAAATTTATAAAAGTTGTCGAATTAGTGGAATAAAAGTGAGTTGAAATAAGTAACTTGCTCTACACGGCCTGTCGAATTAAATTGAATCCACATCATTTATAGCATATATTCTTTTTTGAGATATCGCTATCTTTTAAGATTTTTTTTTAAAATGAAAAGAAAATATTAATGTGCTAATATAGTAGGTTTGCATTTTGTATATCATTCCATTTCTGTCATTTCTAGCTGAGAGAGAGACGGGGAGAGAGAAAAGAGATTAACTCAAAGGAGCGAGAGAGAAGAGAGAGGAGTCGCACTGATCAGTTCGTCGTCGTCGATCGTTGCTTGGCCTCCACCTCTCCTCACCACTTCTTTTCTTTCGTCTTCGCGCGCTGGGGTCCCTCTCCCGCTTTCTTCAGTTCCATCTTCTCTACCTTGGAGACAACGACTCCAATTCGTTTAGTCCCCTCTTCCACTTCTCCCCCTCCCTTCTCCTCCTACAGCAACTGCTGCTCGGTTTAGAACAGATCCGCGCCTCCAACTTTGGTGGTCCCCGCTGTACTCGCCTGGTAAGATTTTTCCTAATTCCAACAGTAGTTTCTATTCTCCTCCGCAAGTCCTTACAAAATCTTTCAGATTTGCTAGTTTGTGCTAAATTTTTTAACTCTTGCTTTTCCCCCAATTTGAGGTTCAGAAAGAAGGAAATTACACAGCTGCGTCCATTGTGGCTGGGCAGATTTCTCTGTTGCGACTGTGCAACATTGCTTGCTCACTGGTACAAATGAAATTAAGCACCAAAATCAGTGGTAAGCTATTACCCATTACATGAAATTAAGCACCAAAATCAGTGGTAAGCTATTACCCAAAATCACTGGTACAAATAAAATTAAGCACCAAAATCAGTGGTACAAATGAAATTAAGCACCAAAATCAGTGGTAAGCTATTACCCGTTACATGCACATAACATATCTCGTCAACAGAAAACTCATCAGCAGAAAACTTTGATTTCAGTATCCTTATTTTTTCAAGCTTTCTATAAGTTTTTTCTCCTCACTTAGCCTTACAGGCTACAGCTGCCATTTTCATATAACATAGCACATTAATTTTTTTATTTACTTCTGGATTGTCAAAATTTGGCTGAAAGTTCTTCTCTGTTTCGTACTATTTACACATCAGATATGAGGTTTCCTTCGCTTCCAAATTAGTAATTACAAATATCTATGTAATGACATATTAGGGATGTAACAACAATATATAGGTTAATATATACAATACTTCACTAACGGGATGTAATGATAATACATAGGCTAATATGTAAAAGGACTTCAGTGATAATGGCATGTAATAATAGTATAGAGGTTACATTTAAAACAATTTAGTTTCACTCTTCCTCAGTCCGAACAAATTAATTATATTGCCGAGTTGTTATATCCAACATTTACATTTATATTGCCGAGTTATTGAGCCGTAGTCTGGTTCCTGGGGTACACCTAAGTTGTTTGTATTTTCAATTCTGTAGGTGCAGGAAGTTGGCACATGCACTAGCTACTGATTTTCCTTAACTTGTGCTCAAATAGACAACTCAGCTGGACAAAGAGAGGCTGTTGGTTAGTGTTACCTTTCCAGTTTCTTTTTTGGCTATATTTATTCCATTTCTCTTGACATTTTAAAAATGTTTGAAATATTGTAACAATGAACCAAGCAGGTACTGTTTTTTAATAATGTGCAATTAAAATTCCATAAAAGTTGATCTCACATGGTTGCTATTGTCTTTTGAATTAAGAGGTGAGTGTCGAGTCAAGAACAGTAGATCCAAGCAGCAATGATGGGTTTTCAATTAGTTCAAAGGAATTACATTCTCTATCTAGGGAGCACAATCTTTCGTCTCTTCAACAGCTTGGAGGGGTATAATTCTCTTTCTATCAATTGTCCATGTCTCTCTTCTTTTTCTTTACATAAAATTAGAAACAAGTCATTTTTATGTTTGCTCAAATGCAGATAAATGGGACGTCCAAGTTATTGAAGAGTAACGTAGAGAAGGGTACAAGTGCTGATGCAGCAGAATTGCAACAAAGTAACTATATTTATAACATGTCCAAATGATCACCGATAGCTTCTTCCGTGTTCTCACAGTAACTTTTCAATTTTATAACCTATATTTTTCTTTGTAAATATTTTTTACTAAATTATTTGCTTTTTAAGGTGGTAATGCATTTTCTACTTGGCATCTATTTCAGAAACTGACTGTTGCTCTTTCCCTTGTTAAGGAACCAGCCGCTCTTGGTGCAGTGCAAAATCACATAAACGAGCAAATTTTCTTTTCCCTAATTGATTCTTATGCAAAGCTCACTGTTGTAATTCCTAAGGTATTGCTGGATTCTTGCACATATTTAAGGAAGTTAGAATGTGAACGATTTCTATCAGGATACATCATTAGTGTTTACTTTTGGATCATGTCTACTAACCATAAACAATTGATGAGAACATTTGAATAGTGGAATCTAAACTATATATGTGATATTATTATTTTTGCGTAAGCCTATTAAGAATTTTTATCAGCTCATTAATACTCTAGAACTATTCTAGAATTCATGCCTTAGGTACATAAGAGATGTGTTGAATTTTCAATCTATAGTGTGTTTGGAGTTGATAGGTATTTGTTATAGTTTTTCTTTTTCAAATGGTCATATATGACAACCTTTACTTTTGTTCATGTAGATGGAGCACTTCTTGGAGTGGGCTGCTTTCCTGAAACGGCACGCATCCAACAACCGTGACTTCAATGCGGTTTCTCTTATAAGATAAGTCTCCTTCACAATATATCATTCCTTTTTTAGTTGCACGGTTATTTCTTTCCCTTTTGGCTGTGTCGTGTACCTGTCTGGTAGAAGTCAGCAAAAGCTGACTTGGCCTTTACTTGTTGCAGTTGATAGGTCTTTGTTATAGTTTCTGTTTTTCAAATGATAATATCTCACAATCTTTACTTTTGTTTATGTAGATGGAGCACTTCTTGGAGTGGGCTGCTTTCCTGAAACGGCACGCATCCAACAACCGTGACTTCAATGCGGTTTCTCTTATAAGATAAGTCTCCTTCACAATATATCCTTCCTTTTTTAGTTGCACGGTTATTTCTTTCCATTTTGGCTGTGTCGTGTACCTGTCCGGTAGAAGTCAGCAAAAGCTGACTTGGCCTTTACTTGTTGCAGTTGATAGGTCTTTGTTATAGTTTTTGTTTTTCAAATGGTCATATATGACAACCTTTACTTTTGTTCATGTAGATGGAGCTCTTCTTGGAGTGGGCTGCTTTCCTGAAACGGCACGCATCCAACAACCGTGACTTGCATGCGGTTTCTCTTATAAGATAAGTCTCCTTCACAATATATCCTTCCTTTTTTAGTTGCACGGTTATTTCTTTCCCTTTTGGCTGTGTCGTGTACCTGTCCGGTAGAAGTCAGCAAAAGCTGACTTGGCCTTTTCATGTTGGAGTTGATAGGTCTTTGTTATAGTTTTTGTTTTTCAAATGGTAATATCTCACAATCTTTACTTTTGTTTATGTAGATGGAGCACTTCTTGGAGTGGGCTGCTTTCCTGAAACGGCACGCATCCAACAACCGTGACTTGCATGCGGTTTCTCTTATAAGATAAGTCTCCTTCACAATATATCTTTCCTTTTTTAGTTGCACGGTTATTTCTTTCCCTTTTGGCTGTGTCGTGTACCTGTCCGGTAGAAGTCAGCAAAAGCTGACTTGGCCTTTACTTGTTGCAGTTGATAGGTCTTTGTTATAGTTTCTGTTTTTCAAATGATAATATCTCACAATCTTTACTTTTGTTTATGTAGATGGAGCACTTCTTGGAGTGGGCTGCTTTCCTGAAACGGCACGCATCCAACAACCGTGACTTCAATGCGGTTTCTCTTATAAGATAAGTCTCCTTCACAATATATCCTTCCTTTTTTAGTTGCACGGTTATTTCTTTCCCTTTTGGCTGTGTCGTGTACCTGTCCGGTAGAAGTCAGCAAAAGCTGACTTGGCCTTTACTTGTTGCAGTTGATAGGTCTTTGTTATAGTTTTTGTTTTTCAAATGGTCATATATGACAACCTTTACTTTTGTTCATGTAGATGGAGCTCTTCTTGGAGTGGGCTGCTTTCCTGAAACGGCACGCATCCAACAACCGTGACTTGCATGCGGTTTCTCTTATAAGATAAGTCTCCTTCACAATATATCCTTCCTTTTTTAGTTGCACGGTTATTTCTTTCCCTTTTGGCTGTGTCGTGTACCTGTCCGGTAGAAGTCAGCAAAAGCTGACTTGGCCTTTTCATGTTGGAGTTGATAGGTCTTTGTTATAGTTTTTGTTTTTCAAATGGTAATATCTCACAATCTTTACTTTTGTTTATGTAGATGGAGCACTTCTTGGAGTGGGCTGCTTTCCTGAAACAGCACGCATCCAACAACCGTGACTTGCATGCGGTTTCTCTTATAAGATAAGTCTCCTTCACAATATATCTTTCCTTTTTTAGTTGCACGGTTATTTCTTTTCCTTTTGGCTGTGTCGTGTACCTGTCCGGTAGAAGTCAGCAAAAGCTGACTTGGCCTTTACTTGTTGCAGTTGATAGGTCTTTGTTATAGTTTTTGTTTTTGAAATGGTCATATATGACAACCTTTACTTTTGTTCATGTAGATGGAGCTCTTCTTGGAGTGGGCTGCTTTCCTGAAACGGCACGCATCCAACAACCGTGACTTGCATGCGGTTTCTCTTATAAGATAAGTCCCCTTCACAATATATCCTTCCTTTTTTAGTTGCACGGTTATTTCTTTCCCTTTTGGCTGTGTCGTGTACCTGTCCGGTAGAAGTCAGCAAAAGCTGACTTGGCCTTTACTTGTTGCAGTTGATAGGTCTTTGTTATAGTTTTTGTTTTTCAAATGGTAATATCTCACAATCTTTACTTTTGTTCATGTAGATGGAGCACTTCTTGGAGTGGGCTGCTTTCCTGAAACGGCACGCATCCAACAACCGTGAATTGCATGCGGTTTCTCTTATAAGATAAGTCTCCTTCACAATATATCCTTCCTTTTTTAGTTGCACGGTTATTTCTTTCCCTTTTGGCTGTGTCGTGTACCTGTCCGGTAGAAGTCAGCAAAAGCTGACTTGGCCTTTACTTGTTGCAGTTGATAGGTCTTTGTTATAGTTTTTGTTTTTCAAATGGTCATATATGACAACCTTTACTTTTGTTCATGTAGATGGAGCTCTTCTTGGAGTGGGCTGCTTTCCTGAAACGGCACGCATCCAACAACCGTGACTTGCATGCGGTTTCTCTTATAAGATAAGTCCCCTTCACAATATATCCTTCCTTTTTTAGTTGCACGGTTATTTCTTTCCCTTTTGGCTGTGTCGTGTACCTGTCCGGTAGAAGTCAGCAAAAGCTGACTTGGCCTTTACTTGTTGCAGTTGATAGGTCTTTGTTATAGTTTTTGTTTTTCAAATGGTAATATCTCACAATCTTTACTTTTGTTTATGTAGATGGAGCACTTCTTGGAGTGGGCTGCTTTCTTGAAACGGCACGCATCCAACAACCGTGACTTGCATGCGGTTTCTCTTAGAAGATAAGTCCCCTTCACAATATATCCTTCCTTTTTTAGTTGCACGGTTATTTCTTTCCCTTTTGGCTGTGTCGTGTACCTGTCCGGTAGAAGTCAGCAAAAGCTGACTTGGCCTTTACTTGTTGCAGTTGATAGGTCTTTGTTATAGTTTTTGTTTTTCAAATGGTCATATATGACAACCTTTACTTTTGTTCATTTAGATGGAGCTCTTCTTGGAGTGGGCTGCTTTCCTGAAACGGCACGCATCCAACAACCGTGACTTGCATGCGGTTTCTCTTATAAGATAAGTCCCCTTCACAATATATCCTTCCTTTTTTAGTTGCACGGTTATTTCTTTCCCTTTTGGCTGTGTCGTGTACCTGTCCGGTAGAAGTCAGCAAAAGCTGACTTGGCCTTTACTTGTTGCAGTTGATAGGTTTTTGTTATAGTTTTTGTTTTTCAAATGGTAATATCTCACAATCTTTACTTTTGTTTATGTAGATGGAGCACTTCTTGGAGTGGGCTGCTTTCCTGAAACGGCACGCATCCAACAACCGTGACTTGCATGCGGTTTCTCTTAGAAGATAAGTCCCCTTCACAATATATCCTTCCTTTTTTAGTTGCACGGTTATTTCTTTCCCTTTTGGCTGTGTCGTGTACCTGTCCGGTAGAAGTCAGCAAAAGCTGACTTGGCCTTTACTTGTTGCAGTTGATAGGTCTTTGTTATAGTTTTTGTTTTTCAAATGGTCATATATGACAATCTTTACTTTTGTTCATGTAGATGGAGCTCTTCTTGGAGTGGGCTGCTTTCCTGAAACGGCACGCATCCAACAACCGTGACTTGCATGCGGTTTCTCTTATAAGATAAGTCCCCTTCACAATATATCCTTCCTTTTTTAGTTGCACGGTTATTTCTTTCCCTTTTGGCTGTGTCGTGTACCTGTCCGGTAGAAGTCAGCGAAAGCTGACTTGGCCTTTACTTGTTGCAGTTGATAGGTCTTTGTTATAGTTTTTGTTTTTCAAATGGTAATATCTCACAATCTTTACTTTTGTTCATGTAGATGGAGCACTTCTTGGAGTGGGCTGCTTTCCTGAAACGGCACGCATCCAACAACCATGACTTGCATGCGGTTTCTCTTATAAGATAAGTCCCCTTCACAATATATCCTTCCTTTTTTAGTTGCACGGTTATTTCTTTCCCTTTTGGCTGTGTCGTGTACCTGTCCGGTAGAAGTCAGCAAAAGTTGACTTGGCCTTTACTTGTTGCAGTTGATAGGTCTTTGTTATAGTTTTTGTTTTTCAAATGGTAATATCTCACAATCTTTACTTTTGTTCATGTAGATGGAGCACTTCTTGGAGTGGGCTGCTTTCCTGAAACGGCACGCATCCAACAACCGTGACTTGCATGCGGTTTCTCTTAGAAGATAAGTCCCCTTCACAATATATCCTTCCTTTTTTAGTTGCGCGGTTATTTCTTTCCCTTTTGGCTGTGTCGTGTACCTGTCCGGTAGAAGTCAGCAAAAGCTGACTTGGCCTTTACTTGTTGCAGTTGATAGGTCTTTGTTATTGTTTTTGTTTTTCAAATGGTAATATCTCACAATCTTTACTTTTGTTCATGTAGATGGAGCATTTCTTGGAGTGGGCTGCTTTCCTGAAACGGCACGCATCCAACAACCGTGACTTGCATGCGGTTTCTCTTATAAGATAAGTCCCCTTCACAATATATCCTTCCTTTTTTAGTTGCACGGTTATTTCTTTCTCTTTTGGCTGTGTCGTGTACCTGTCCGGTAGAAGTCAGCAAAAGCTGACTTGGCCTTTACTTGTTGCAGTTGATAGGTCTTTGTTATAGTTTTTGTTTTTCAAATGGTCATATCTCACAACCTTTACTTTTTTTATGTAGATGGAGCTCTTCTTGGAGTGGGCTGCTTTCCTGAAACGGCACGCATCCAACCACCGTGACTTGCATGCGGTTTCTCTTATAAGATAAGTCCCCTTCACAATATATCCTTCCTTTTTTAGTTGCACGGTTATTTCTTTCCCTTTTGGCTGTGTCGTGTACCTGTCCGGTAGAAGTCAGCGAAAGCTGACTTGGCCTTTACTTGTTGCAGTTGATAGGTATTTGTTATAGTTTTTGTTTTTGAAATGGTCATATATTGTCCTTTACTTTTGTTCATGTAGATGGAGCACTTCTTGGAGTGGGCTGCTTTCCTGAAACGGCACGCATCCAACAACCGTGACTTGCATGCGGTTTCTCTTATAAGATAAGTCCCCTTCACAATATATCCTTCCTTTTTTAGTTGCACGGTTATTTCTTTCCCTTTTGGCTGTGTCGTGTACCTGTCCGGTAGACGTCAGCAAAAGCTGACTTGGCCTTTACTTGTTGCAGTTGATAAGTCTTTGTTATAGTTTTTGTTTTTCAAATGGTCATATATGACAACCTTTACTTTTTTTATGTAGATGGAGCTCTTCTTGGAGTGGGCTGCTTTCCTGAAACGGCACGCATCCAACAACCGTGACTTGCATGCGGTTTCTCTTATAAGATAAGTCCCCTTCACAATATATCCTTCCTTTTTTAGTTGCATGGTTATTTCTTTCCCTTTTGGCTGTGTCGTGTACCTGTCCGGTAGAAGTCAGCAAAAGCTGACTTGGCCTTTACTTGTTACAGTTGATAGGTCTTTGTTATAGTTTTTGTTTTTCAAATGGTAATATCTCACAATCTTTACTTTTGTTTATTTGTTTATGTAGATGGAGCACTTCTTGGAGTGGGCTGCTTTCCTGAAACGGCACGCATCCAACAACCGTGACTTGCATGCGGTTTCTCTTAGAAGATAAGTCCCCTTCACAATATATCCTTCCTTTTTTAGTTGCACGGTTATTTCTTTCCCTTTTGGCTGTGTCGTGTACCTGTCCGGTAGAAGTCAGCAAAAGCTGACTTGGCCTTTACTTGTTGCAGTTGATAGGTCTTTGTTATAGTTTTTGTTTTTCAAATGGTCATATATGACAACCTTTACTTTTGTTCATGTAGATGGAGCACTTCTTGGAGTGGGCTGCTTTCCTGAAACGGCACGCATCCAACAACCGTGACTTGCATGCGGTTTCTCTTAGAAGATAAGTCCCCTTCACAATATATCCTTCCTTTTTTAGTTGCACGGTTATTTCTTTCCCTTTTGGCTGTGTCGTGTACCTGTCCGGTAGAAGTCAGCAAAAGCTGACTTGGTCTTTACTTGTTGCAGTTGATAGGTCTTTGTTATAGTTTTTGTTTTTCAAATGGTAATATCTCACAATCTTTACTTTTGTTCATGTAGATGGAGCACTTCTTGGAGTGGGCTGCTTTCCTGAAACGGCACGCATCCAACAACCGTGACTTGCATGCGGTTTCTCTTATAAGATAAGTCCCCTTCACAATATATCTTTCCTTTTTTAGTTGCACGGTTATTTCTTTCCCTTTTGGCTGTGTCGTGTACCTGTCCGGTAGAAGTCAGCAAAAGCTGACTTGGCCTTTACTTGTTGCAGTTGATAGGTCTTTGTTATAGTTTTTGTTTTTCAAATGGTAATATCTCACAATCTTTACTTTTGTTTATGTAGATGGAGCACTTCTTGGAGTGGGCTGCTTTCCTGAAACGGCACGCATCCAACAACCGTGACTTGCATGCGGTTTCTCTTAGAAGATAAGTCCCCTTCACAATATATCCTTCCTTTTTTAGTTGCACGGTTATTTCTTTCCCTTTTGGCTGTGTCGTGTACCTGTCCGGTAGAAGTCAGCAAAAGCTGACTTGGCCTTTACTTGTTGCAGTTGATAGGTCTTTGTTATTGTTTTTGTTTTTCAAATGGTAATATCTCACAATCTTTACTTTTGTTCATGTAGATGGAGCATTTCTTGGAGTGGGCTGCTTTCCTGAAACGGCACGCATCCAACAACCGTGACTTGCATGCGGTTTCTCTTATAAGATAAGTCCCCTTCACAATATATCCTACCTTTTTTAGTTGCACGGTTATTTCTTTTCCTTTTGGCTGTGTCGTGTACCTGTCCGGTAGAAGTCAACAAAAGCTGACTTGGCCTTTACTTGTTGCAGTTGAAAGGTCTTTGTTATTGTTTTTGTTTTTCAAATGGTAATATCTCACAATCTTTACTTTTTTTATGTAGATTGAGCTCTTCTTGGAGTGGGCTGCTTTCCTGAAACGGCACGCATCCAACAACTGTGACTTGCATGCGGTTTCTCTTATAAGATAAGTCACATTCACAATATATCCTTCCTTTTTTAGTTGCAGGGTTATTTCTTTCCCTTTTGGCTGTGTCGTGTACCTGTCCGGTAGAAGTCAGCAAAAGCTGACTTGGCCTTTACTTGTTGCAGTTGATAGGTCTTTGTTATAGTTTTTGTTTTTCAAATGGTAATATCTCACAATCTTTACTTTTGTTCATGTAGATGGAGCACTTCTTGGAGTGGGCTGCTTTCCTGAAACGGCACGCATCCAACAACCGTGACTTCCTTGCGGTTTCTCTTATCAGATAAGTCTCCTTCACAATATATCCTTGTTTTTTTAGTTGCATGGTTATTTCTTCCTCTTGTGGCTGTTTCGTGTACCTGACCGGTAGATGTCAGCCAAAGCTGACTTGGCCGTTACTTGCTGGAGTCGATAGGTCTTTGTTATAGTTTTTTTTTTTTAAGTGATACTATTTCACAACCTTTATTCTCGGTTAATACCGATATTTGAGTTTTACTTTCATTTATGTAAATGGAGCTTTTTTTGGAGTGGGATGCTTTCTTGGAACGGCACGTATCTAATAACCCTGTCTTTCTTCCGGTTTCTCTTATAAGATGAGTCTCCTTCATAATATATCCTTGTTTTTTTAATTGCACGGCTTATTTCTTCCCCTTGTGGCTGTTTCGTGTACCATACCTGTAGAAGCCAGCCAATGATGACTTGACCGTTACTTGTTGGAGCTGATAGGTCTTTGTTATAGTTTTTTTTAAGTGGTTAGATGTCACAACCTTTACTATTGGTTAGTACAGACTTTTGAGTTTTACTTTTTATTATGTAGATGAAGCTTTCTTTGAAGTGGGTTGCTTTCTTCAAACGACACGCATCACACAACCATGACTTCCTTGCCGTTTCGCATGGCCCTGTGGCGAGGCTGATGGATATTCTTCACAAAATCGGTCATATATTGTGAGATATGTTTCTTTCACAATATATCATTTCTTTTTTTGTTGCATGGTGATATCACCATATTTGATCTATTATTCACATCAATCCTCGTACCAAAATTTGCGTTTTAAACAATTAAATAGCGTCTATTACATTGAATTTATATAGAATGTGGTACTGCTGCGTTTTCATTCTTATTTGGAGATAAATTAACGAAATCAGAAGATAACTGATAATCTGAGACTGTGCATGCGACCCGCATCAACCCTGACGCGAGTCGCTTACCACTCTGACGCTACCACTGACGCTAGCTGCATTAGACAGACTTCGATGCGATTCGCATCCATTCCACGCGACCCGCGTTACCGCACAGACGCTACCATAGATGCTAGCTGCATCATACAAACTAAGATGCGTTCCGCATCAACCCTAACGCAAGCCGCATTAGAGTTTTCCAGAGCAGAAGATGGAGGCCCAATTAAGGCCCAAAGATGAAAGGGGTATTTGGGAAGGCTATAAAAGGACATTATCTGCCACTAACCAGGGTATCAAAGAGAATCTAAGGGAGGTTCAAAATAAAAAAAAGAAGAAGCGGGAGAGCTGAGGAGTGAAGATTGGAGAGCTTCACAGATCTTCTTTCTTTCTTCTTTGGGTTTTATTATGATTTGTTCTTTCTTTACCTTCTTTCGTTCTTTCTTTATCATGATTGAGTAGATCTTTTAGTTTCTAGGGTTAAGATGTAGTCTGAAACTCTGTTTTGTAATGCATGATGTTTAGATCTGAGTTTATATTTGTGTTCATTTGCCTGAGTATTATTTCTATTGCTTGATTGAAATTCCTTGAATGAATCTTGTTGTCTACTGTTAAATGTCTATAGCATCTCTTCTAGTATTTTGGCCTTGATGTTTCTTATAATTAGATTATGTATTTAAGGTAGATCTTAGATTTGAGAGGTGAGATCAATAGTAACTGAGAGGTGAAATTTTCATCTATTGAAAGATAGTGGATACCTTTAGTAAACCAGACAAATGACTTAGAGTTGAATACCCTAGAGGTATGAGATCTAAGAAGGTGAAATTTCATTTTCTTACCAAGTTTATTAAGTCATATAACGAGAGTTGAGGTTTAGGAACTTTAGGTACGGTCAATGGATCTTTACACAAGTAAATAGCTAAAGATCAGACACATGCTGCATTCACTCGAGGTCCACGCGACTCGCATCACACGGGTTGCATACGAAGGTATGCGAGTCGCGTGAAGAAATCAGAGAGGTAGAGTCGAAAGACAAAGTCTAAAACCCTGAAAACTTTGTTTTATAATCAAGTAAAACCAAACTTTTAATTGATGTCATTTATTGTTATCGAACTTAGGAAATCTAAACAAACCAAATCACCCTTTCATTACTTCTAGTACCTAACTGAGCTAAGCAAAAGTCCAGAATTGAACTATTCCCTGTGGATCGATACTTGATTATACTATTCGATAAGGGTTGTACACTTGCAATCTAATTCGGAAGCTAAATCAAGGTTTTAAACAAAATACAGTTCGCTGTACTGAAGCTTTGTGTATACGCTTTGCGCATAACACATGGCTTATTTATTCCCCTTACTTGTAGAGGTTTTGTGTACCTGGCCTGTAGAAGTCAGCCAAAGCTGACTTGGCCGTTATTTGTTGGAGTTGATAGGTCTTTGTTATAGTTGTTTTTAAGTGGTCAGATCTCACAACCTTCACTCTTGGTTAGTACCAATATTATGAATTTTAGAAGAAAAAATTACGCAGTTTATTTTTTTAAATATACACAAAGATCGTCCGAATTTTAGACACGTACATACTAGGGATGTAAACGGATTGGATATTATTCGAATTTATCAGGATCTGAATTCGAAAAATAATAAATTCGAATATTATCGAATGCGGATCCAAATTTAGGTAGTTTGTTGGCAGATACGGTTTTGGCTTTGATATTGGATACGGATTCAGATCCGGATAATTATCTGTATCTGACAATTCACTCAAATCAGATTATTCGAATTAGGGTGTTCAAACTATTTGGTTTGTTCGATTTTTAACTGAACCAAAATTTTTTGGTTTAAATAGATCAGTTTGGTTGAAATTTTGAATAATTTTGGTGTAAACAGATCGGTTTGATTTAGACTTCTCAAAATCGACTAAACTGAACCAACCAATTTTTATTAGTTCAACTTTAATTTTATTAGTATTATAATGATTTCATTAATCAAACCGAACCGAACCAAATCGAACTTCAATTGGTGTGCATAACAATGTTTTCATTTCGTTAATAATAGTACCAATAGGTTTACTTCGGTTTGAACCAAACAAATTTGAATTTATTTAGATTTATTCGGTTCGGTTCTTAATCGGTTCCGTTCGGTTCTATTTTGTAAAACCGAAAAAAAGTTTGATTTGATAATTTTACTTCTAAATAAAATTTGAAGCGAACCGACCGTTTAAACGAATTCGTATCCTCTGCATTAACTCAAAAGGGAATCTTTTGAGTTAATGAATCTCAACTGTCCAATTTACTTTAAGATTCGTGCAATTAGATCCGTACTAATATTAAAGGACTCCTAGATTATAGGTACAATCCGAATTGGCTCCGTTTAAAATCAAACGGTTGAGATTCATGAATTTTTTGAGTTAATGCAGAGGATACGCATTCCCGTTTAAACACCCCTAATGAATAGAACCTCCGCTTTGTTAGTACTTGGGCTTTGGGCCGGCTGAAGACAAAACTATGTTCTGCTAACAACTTTGTACTATAAAAATATCTTACTATTATTCGTGATTCCCTCATGGGACTATCTGAAATACGGAGATATTTTAAATCTTTTTGCATCCGGTGCTCTTTATTATTGGTTTGCTGTTGAGCACGTAGAGTTTGACAACCATTAAATTTGTAATTCTTCCATCACCGTCCAATTAATTTGAGGTTACGTAATGACTAACGAGACAAGGACGCGCTGCACACTCTGGAAATTAACGTACCAGTACCACCTAAGAACAAAAACTTTTATTTAATAATGTCAATGTATTTTGCTATTGTTGTAAATTAAAGTACCAACATATATATCAGTCATAAAATAACAAAAACAAAATTAATGTATGCTTGAAAACAACATATATATCAAACAACGAATTCAAACTACACAAACCGATCTACTTCACGAGAATGCGTGTACATGCAAAATCTTATAATTTTCGAATTTATTTAGTACAAATTCAAAGGATCAACAAATGATGAAAAATAAATGCATTAAAATAAGTTGCAAACTTTAATTATTTTTACTACTTGTACACTTGATTTTGTACTAAATGAATTCGAAAGTTTTAGAATTGTGTATACGCGCATCGCTCATGGTTCACGAAAGAGATCGGTTTCAACAATTTGAAATCGTCATTTGAAACTAATTCAATAAATTTTAGAGTAAAACTCACCCTACCCTTTTAATAAACCTCGCACACACTAGTCTCGCTCAGATTATAGAAAATACTTGTAAAAGCGCATTAAGATTTCAGAAGTAAAATTACGACATATTAAAAAACAAACATATTGTTTCTACTTTTGTGAATTTGGATTAGACAGAAAAGATTCTCCAGTTTTATAATTTAGGAATACAAAATATGAAAAATATTTACTGTCACAACCCTATCAGATCTCTTGAATACTTTTTGTAATTTTTGAAAAAATAAAATAAAATAGAAAACAAATTGAGATGAAAGTACAGGAAGATACGAAGAAGAAGAAGAAAGAAGCAACTTGATTGATAATTTTGTGGTTGGATTACAATAGTTATTTTATGTAATTTTTTAAGTATGATATGCTGGACTACTCTAATAAAAAGTACATTGGATTGGACCCAAATCCACTTCTAATTAGCAACTCTTCTCAGCCCAGCCCAGCCCAGCCCAGCCCACAACAGAACTAACTGCCTGGCCCATCTCTCTCCTTGTATTCCTTATTTCTTCGTCAGCCATAACATAACATAAGCCAATTCCAAGGAAACGAGCATTCACGTTAAAGATTGCAAAATCAACACCTAAAGTGTTTCTACTGTGTATCTGTGATCATTAGCTTCAAATGCTAGTTGGGATACTCCACCAATATACCAAACAATTTTAACCAGTTTTGAATATAGTGTCATTTTAGTTTTGAGTTTAAATGAACTAATTTACAAATCGTCCTTTCAGACTTCAACTTCTCTGGGCTAGCTATCTCAATGCCTATTACTGACAATATTCAACTGTTTGAGATGATTAGAGAAAAGGAAATAAAGATAAATCAACAAATTGAGATGGTACAGGCACTAGATAGTAGAAAAAGAAAAGAAAGATCCAATGTAAAGCTCCCAATTTGCTACTTGAATTAAATTTATTGGTTCCTTCCGAGGGAAAACAACAAAGAAATACCCCAACAAACACTCCTTTTTTTCTTTGTCCGTCTATATATTATACTCTTATAAATTAAATTTTACAAAAATATTTTTCAAGGGGAGAGGAGAATTTGAATTTGAAGACAACTTATCCAACACTTTTAGTATCTTCTTCCATTGCTTCTTCACTACAACTCGCCTTAACTTGTTCCATAGCCTCTTCACATTCCTTTACAAGTCGTTCAATGCCTGGATCATAAGTTGCAGCAACTCGCAGGTGCACAATAGCCTCCGAGGCTTTCCCTTCTTCAAACAGGTAATTGAGGTTTTGCAAATGTAATCACTCATGTAAATGCAGTGTAGCTTAATATGTAAGAGATAAATTTACAGTAATCTTATTTCAGCAATTAACTCCCAAAACATGCACATGAACAGAAGGATCATCTTGAGAATAAGATTTGATATCAGTTTAAAGATACCTTCCCAACAAGAGCAATGCCTGGTAATAACAAGCTTTCTCTAAGAATTTCTCAGGCACATTCAAATTCGGTACTCTTTTCAGGTGATTAATTGCTGCTACTTTATTGCCCTGTTAATAGACAACCACTTGAGAAATAAAGCCCATTAAAATTATATAAATGATAAGAGACTATTTACACAACTGATAAAACAAGGAGTGCATAATAATGTAGCAGAACATTAATATGCCTAATCTCAATTCAATGTCGGTCAATATAAACACTGATACATGAGACAAAGTAGATAGCAGAACAAGACCACCTCAAGTAAGCTATCAGTAAGATTCTATGCTGCATGGATACTTCATAGCATTTGATACTACTATTATAACATGCATTCAAAAAGTAGGCATAGTGTTGTCAAGCTTTTCAAACAAGGATATTGTTGTCAAAATAAAAAAATTAAAAAAACCCAGGATAGACAAAAGAAAGTTCCACCAGGTGGTGTGCAGAATATTTTATTATTTTTTATCTTATCAATTTGATCAAGATTCGCCTGGACACGGGATTGGACACGCTGCAACAGCCAGAAAGAATCCAAGGAGCAGGTTCTGTCACGAGTCTAGACAAGTGCCAATGTTAGGGAACCAATGGGGCAAAGAAATTTGAGGCACTGTCATGGGACAACTTGAAATCAAAACTTTATTTGTGGTGCTGTCAAATTTGAGGCACTGTCAAGTGATCCCTAACCCCCATAGAGATGAATCAATCATATACAAGTGTAAGAAATGTTCCAATACCAGGGATTTATAAGAAAGACCAGCAATATAGAGAGCAAGCACAAGAAATGGATCATCCTCCTGAATCTATCAACAAGCAAGATTAAGATATACTCACAAGTCAGAAATCAGAACAAAAGGCAAATCGTAAATAAATATTTCTTTCTTGAAGTTTGCAATAATATACCTTAGAAAGTGCACGCTCCGCATATTCAATTGCCTCCTGATATTGCAGTTTGGTAAACATAATCTGACTCATAGCAACCAAGGCTTTCACTGAATCTGGATCTTTCTCTAATGTTACTCTGCAAGTGCAATCAATGTTATCTCTCTACAAAAAAGAAACATGTGTTGAAATGCTAGGGCTGATTGACCCTAGAACACGGTTTACTTCCATTTATTAAGCTAAGCTACTGTAGGGGTAAAGCTAATGCCACCCCACCTGAATACATAAACAGACAACAACATGAAAAATAAATAATAATAGTAGTATCATAATTTTTGCTGTAGAGTTGGTACATGATCCAACTTAGAATTTCAGCTAACAAATAGAATAAAGATGAGATCTTATGCCTTCCTTGATGGCAAAATCTTACTGACATAAGCAAAAGTTTAGGCACATGGATATGTATATTAAACATTGCCTAAATAACCCCCGTCCCGTCTTCGGTCAACGGAACCATAAATAAAATAAACAAACACATACTAATCAACATGACAAAATAAAAATAAATAATGACAACCACATCAACAATTTAGGAAAAACAAGACAAAAGGCAGGAGGAAAGAAAAAACCTACTCAAGGAACCGAAGAGAACTGTCAATCTTTCCTACAGTCATTTCATCAAGGGAAATCTATATGATAGATGTTCAGAGAAGCTTTTAGAAAACATTAGAACAAATTTATTTGGAAAATGTCAAGTTGACTATGTTTCTGTCCATACATCAAGAAGCTGGTCATGGGAAAGAGACTCCATTACTTCTCGATCCACGGCTATCAAGCTATGAGCTGCATTCTCTGAAGAGCTAGTAAACTTTGCCCTTTGAGATTTAATATTTGGTATGCCTAACTTCACTCTCACATGCTCATTTCTCAGTGCTAAGTTCTGTGAGGAGAAAAAGAAAAAGAAATATAAGATGTAAACCTGATGGTTGTAATAACACTCAAATATATTTGTGTGGCATCCAATTAGGGGGTGGCAAATCTGGTCTGACTTGAACTCAAACCAGGCTAAAATATTTTGAAAGGTTCAAAGGGTTGACCCAAACCTCAGCGGACCTACAAAATGGATCTGACCAACCAAAACCATATGCAGTGCAAATGTACGATAAGCTAATATCATGATGGGACTAAAAAAGGAATAACAACCTCAGTTTTGCCTGAGAACAAAAATAACTGACACGACACTCTAAACTGAACCTGACTTGACCAAATTAAAACCTGAAATCATATATAACCAGGCTCCCTTAACAAGCAAGATTGCCAAAAATAAGTATCACAACCAGCAAATAACCGGAACAGCCCAAACCACACAATCACAGACATTACCTTTCAAGATAACGTACCTGAAATAAAGTAAACAAGCCATTTGTGGTCCAGTAGACTAAACTACCCTATAAAACAAGAACAATATAAGTCACTTGTACCATGTAAATTTAACCCCCTGGGCTTTCAAATGTAACTAAGAGGAGGCCATAATTACAAAAATATACTGACCTGAGGAATTAAAAGACCCACTACAAAGAAAGGGATGGATAATATATCGAGATATCGCTTGTAATACTGAAATAGGAGAAACAATAACTTCAATAAAATCAGGATTAAAGCAAAAGAATTACTAAATCAAGGATATTCTTGATTCTGCGTGCTTGTGTGTGTGAGAGTCTGTGGGCTGGGGGTTGGGGGGGGGGGGGGGGGGGGGGGGGGGGGGGGGTGGGGGGTGTCCGGATTGGTTGTTTTATCCCCGTATAGTTTCTCTATAATTACCAGAGGGAGGATTTCATATAGAAAATGTACTTCCTTAAAAGGGAACATAAACGATTGACACATCAATTAATGTCCAAGTAGCTGTTTGGGATCGTACCTTAAGCATTAATCCATAAATTCCACGTAGTTTATCAAGCTGAACTGACTCGAAGGATAACTGAGGGAAAGAGCCAAGATTAGTCCCAGTGCTTAGTTGTGCATGCAAGTACCATCAGACAGAGACCATCTTTGTTTTAGTTCTAAATGTTACCATCTTTTTTGGTCATTCATGGGTTGGGTCACATAACATTTGGACAGACTTGTCCAAAACTGTTAATAAAAAAATGGTACTAGCATAAATTAGGCAGTATTCTTTATCTTTAATTTTGAACTTAACCTGCAAAGCACGGAACTGTAAGAAAGAAAACTTGCACTGTGATAATAAAAATTTAGAATCTAAGGGAAAAAGGTTCTGCTATTCTTTTGTCCTATTTTTCACCGATTAATAGAGGATAACACATCTTCCTCGAAGGAGTCCTATCACATTAGATTCACTTGACCAATTGAGTTCAGTTTAACTAGTCAAGGTTGAAACTTGTTTATCTAGGTTGATATGTCAGGTATATTAGGTTGACAGTTTAATTTTCAAGTAAATAGTCAATTATCACAATATTTGACTATAGAAAGAGGCCACATGATGTAACACCAGAGGCACCATTGGCAGGTCACAGTGAGCCTTATGGATTACTATCATTACCTCTGTCATTAAGGAGAAAAATTATGCACCTGAATATCTGTATAATGTAGGCCAGCTATCATAAAAGGAAAAATACAGCCCATGACGCCATGTGGTGTACTGGTCAAATTCTGAAACCATAGCGCTCCTCCCTGTGTATGTCAATTTACAGAAGAACATATTTTAATTTGGTATTGCATGGGTAATTGAACCAGCATATGTTTACCAGTACATGTAGGCTTTTATTATTATTACCAATGGCTTACCGCTTACCATTGAAGTAACAGCTCTGCACACAAAGAGGATATAAGTATAATCCATAATAAAATTCAAGAGAAGACCTTTTTTCTATAGGTACCGAGATCAAGAGGTGAGTTTCTATGACACCTTAAAATAAAAGGAAAGATAAACTGAAACTAAAATTACATCTAACTACCCCTATCCATCATTTCACAAATAAGGAGAAAAAACATGGGGCTCCTTGTAAGTTTGCCATTTCCCAGTCCTAGAAGGGCTCTTCTGGACATTTGGGCCTCGTGGGCCCTCCTGGCACGGGACGGGGAGTGGGTTTTGTTGGGCTTCTTGATGATGAAACCATCCTTTACCGGCTTACGAATGTTCTGGCCTAAAATCAAATAAAAATAAAAAAATTATACAAGATTCGGATCACTGCCATAAGGATCTTTTTGTGGGAAAACTATATCAAATTCAATTTTCAAAGTGATAGATAATAACAAGTACACTGTAAGACTGACAGCCAAACATTTTAATTAAGCATAAGCTCACAATAATATATAATTACAAACACAATGGGTAATAAGAGAAGAGACACACTTGCAGGATGGATGGAGTGCCTTAATTAATTTAATTGTAGTCATGATGCAGATGTGGTCTGGGTGGGATCGATATATATATATATATATATATTGGACTGGTTAAAAGAAGCAAATTCTTGATGACAATATTTCGTAATTTATTCCTTTATTTTCCTATCCATTTTTATTTCAACCGCGCGTATAGTATCTCTTTTGGCAGTTGAAATTACTTGAGGAATTCTGGGTGATTATATAAATTGATACGAATCTTGTGCTTGCTGTTGTATTTTTATAATTCGAAAGCATATATATATATATATATATATATATATATATATATCAATAAGACTGAAAAGGACACCAATCTAATTATTCTCTGTTTTCATTTTAGTTCATTAGGGACCCTACAGAATTTGTGTTTAATGCTGATGTGGCGGTTGGTGCCAACTCTATATATATATAATTATATATGTGTTATAGAAAAGGAGGAGATAATAAAAAAGTAAACTATAATTGGAAACCTAAATTAGTAACGCAATTTGAATTAATTAGGAAAGTCTTAGAAAAATCAGACCACTATATTTTTAGATTTCTTTTTCTATAATTATTTTTAGATAAATGAAAGACTCCTCTTATAATTAAGCGTTGCAAGGGTATAAATTCCCCAAGCATCCAGGCAACACATTATTAATTTCATTTGCTTAATTTCCTTGCTCTATTGAAATTTAGGAAAGAAAAGACGCACCCCTCCAGTCCACAACAGCTAATGTTCTGAAGAAATGAATTTACAACAAAATCATTATGTACCGGCCAATTGGCCAATGCAACCGCGTCCGAATGGTACGTGGGCCCAACCACAACCAGTACCTGTGGGAGACCGACGTGACCCCTGTCTCACACAAGACGACGAAGAGACAAAGAGGCTTCGTGCCAGAGCCGGCGGTTGGACGGAAGAATTGAGCAAGAAAAGAGCCATTGATGAAGCCTTTAGTAGCTTTTGAAGGAAAGGGAGTAGAAAAGGATAACATTATTCGGCAAAATATATATACCAATATAGAAGAGTATTGCAGAAAGTAAGTATACTTTGTTAGAGTACCTTCGTAGTTGAGATATAGACACTTAGACAAGTCTCATGTTCTGAAAGGGGTTTAATTGTGAATTTGTAGGATTATAACAAAATCCAAAAGAAACATGTTCTGACAATTCTTCAAGGGCTGATGTTTTTATTTCAATAATCTTCTTGTAGATCACGAGCAACGGAGCTCTATATATATATTTGTTAATGTTATTTGATGGCGATAATAAAAACTATATTCTAGAAAATAAGCCTCAATTCTAGAAGTCACCAGAGAGCTCACACCCCTAAATTTTGATTGCAAATCAGCTTTTTTTTACGGTCTTACAAACCACCCTAAGGTTCCTTAACCAGCAAGCAGCAATACCAGAATTCAATCAAAACCCAAAAAAAGAAAATACCAAACCAGCACTAAATACTAGTCCAATGCCTGAACTGTACCAGAATTAAAACTAATTAAAAAAAAATAATACCTGGAACTGGACTAGTACCAAAAACAGCCTGATATGAATTAGTGTCGTACAAGAAACAACAAGAAAAACAGAAATAAAACAAGAAAAATAAAAAATGTGCCTATCAGAAATATGCTCTCAGAATCTCAAGAAAGGAGATCCATCGTGCAAAGTCTTGTTACTCGTAGTTTAGTGCCAAAAAAAATATAGTGTAACCGAATGTGGCCTATTGTTACATTAGAACAGCACTATTGAGTAGACAGGAGAGGGAAAGCTTTAGTAATAAATTTCTCAAAGTTTATATCCCGTAACCACATTGGTTGTGCAGTATTAAATATATTTCTCAAAGTAATAAATTCCCATCATTATAATTTCCATGCCTTTTATGTACAGGAAAAAAAGGGAAAACTTTTTTTTATAGAAATGACATTAAAACTTCAAAACCTTTAATTTTGCATGGGTTTCGCAAGCTTTCTGGATTGTCAAAGATATCAAATTTTGTGTTAATTAAACACCTTGCATTCCATGCTAGCATTATATAAGGGTCTGTTCGGCTATTTATTATGTGCGTGAGAAAAATAAGTCACTCAGCCTTCGCAAAAGTCAGTCCACGCACACAGTATTTTGTCAATTCAAAAATTTCCATTCCATCGCCCATATCTGTTCTCATTCTACAGCCGAACAGGCTCTAATTTTCTTTTAAGCACCGTTACAAATAACAAAGATTTCATAAGTGTGCGCTCTTCAAAAAGCCATCCCTATTTTGTTTGTGCTATATTTTGAGATTTTTTTTTTCAATTAGATATTATAATTTTTTTTGTTTTTTTGAAAAGCGCCGTTAGCAGAGATATGATGACTAGGCGTTCTTTAAAGAGCTGTTGCTATTTATCAAGATATTGTTGGGAATTAATGTTTGTCATGGATTGATATATACAAATTGCTTTTTACTTAGAAACTAGTGGGGCCGATAGAAATAATTTTTCATAGCCACTAGCTACCTCAATAGAAGTGCCTACCCCTACCCCTACCCCTACCCCTACGGTTTCAACTAAAAAATAAATAAATAAATACTGCACAACCAATGTGGCCTCTCCTCTTCTGTCTACTCAATAGTGATGTTCTAATGTATCAAAAAATAATCACAACCACGAAAAACTAGCAACAACAAGTAATGACAAGCCAACTAAACAAAAGTGATGCCTTCTAGTATAATTTTTTGTCCCCAACATCAATTTATATCTACTTCTAAATTTATGATAGAGACGAGTGACAAGTCTAAGTTTACCCCTGGATGAATTTTTCTTTTTTGGCCTATTCCTATTTAAAAAAGAATGATAAAAATATTTTTATTTCCAAGTTTTCAGAACTTTAGATCCATTTTCTATTATCCATTTAGATGTGCTTCTAAATTGATGTTAGAGACGAGAAGTTACAAATCTGGTTTTAATCCTGGATGATTTTTTTTTTTTTGTCAATTTCTATTTCTTAGATAAATGATAATAAAGTGGGTTAAAATACACTATTAGTTTTGCGCTTCAATCATGCTCTACATTTTTATCTTTATTTTCAAAGTTCAAACAATCGATCCGTACCGCTCAACATGATCCGTACAAATCAAAATTTATACTTTTAAGATTTGTTTACTAACTTTTTAGATAGATACAAAATCATTGTTTTGAATGGTCAAGAATATCTGAAAACAACAATTTTGTACATATCTAAAATAATAATAAAAAAAATCTGAAAAATATAAAATTTAATCTCCAAACATATTTTAATACAAAGATCATGTTGAGCAGTTAAAATTGACTGTTCGAACTTTGAAATAGAAATAAGAATATAGAACATGATTGGAATACAAAACTAATGGTCATTTTAACCATACTCATAATAATAATATATTTAGTATTGGATATTCAGAATTTTATGTTTATTTCTAATACATGCTACATTCCTTCTCCGAAGGGTTATGCAAATGTATGTTAGTATGTATTAAGACAACAGCAATTTAATATTTAAAGAAAGAAACAAATCTGCTGTGATTATTTCAGAATCACAAGAACTTTGCTATTTTAAATCCATCTATTCATTTGTTTTGAGATTTATTCAGATTATATTTACACACAACATTCTTTTAATATATGATGGAGATATTAGTATCGATAATTTAAAACCAAAGGAAGTTTCCTTTTATTTATATAAAATATTATAAAATAGTAGAAAAAAAAATAATACAATGATTTTTCGATACATAAAAGGAACGCTTGAATTTTTTTTTTTTTCGATCTGTATATTTTATAATATTTTTATAAATAAAAATTCTCTTGGTATCCTACGATGCAAATCCCATGAGGCCATCAGTTGATTGATTATCACCCCCTGAAAAGATGGAAAAACCAAAACAATGTGATTGAGCGCGAGCGACCACACTGAAGTCTGAACTGACGTAGTCAACACCGCACCCTCACAGCTAACAAATAAAACAAAGGAAACGCGCAAAATCAAAATCAAAATCAAAATTTCAACATAAAATAAAAACAGAATCAAAAGTATGGGATTTCGCAAACTCTCTTCCCTCTTTCTTTTGAATTTTTTTTATAAACCATAAATAGAAAAACAATTTTTAGGGAACCAATATGATTTTTTTTTTTTCTTTTTTTGCAAAAACAGCAGTAATCCTGGCAATTCAGTTATGAGGTTTGTAACCTAATTGGCAACTCGGTGTGTATCCTTACGTGTAATACCATGGAATCAAATTGGCAATTCGGTTTCACTATTTTTTTTTTTGGAACTGAATTGCCAATTCGGTTACACTATATTTTTTTTGGCACCGAACTCCGATCTTCGTTACATCACTGATTCTTTAATAAATATCCGTGTAGAATTTCCACAGATATTTCGGGCTTTAAAAAAAAAGCTATTTGGCACACGATTTTTATAGAAAATTGACAAATCCGTGTACAATGTGCAGTATAGGATGACCCTTTCTGTAGTAATGCGTCCATGTTAAAAAAATACAAAATAATGTTCATTCAACTAAATTAGTAGGCCACCATGTTAAATTAAGCTAAGGACTTTCAATTATTAATTTATTTTTATATTTAAATTTTGTTAATTGATATTTGTATCTTAAATTCATATGACTTAATTATCCGGCAATTATTCGTTTTATATCCGTATTTGGATTGAATCCGATTAGTAAGGTTGTAATAGTTTGTTGACCAATATATTCAAATTTTTAATAAGTTATAAATTGAAGAGAATACCAACATTTGTATAATCACTAAATGTACAATAGATGGACCGATTAGTAAGGTTGTAACAAAAACAAAAATTTGGCCTTAAGATTTAAAGCGGCAGATAGATTGTATGCATTGATTGCATTTTGCAAATTATAACACAGTGTTGTAAATAACGGTATGCGGTCGTTGGACGGATGGGGTCGCTAAATGATTAATCGGTATGAAGCCGATTAATCGGTATGAAGCCGATTAATCAGAATTATGCGGACAATTTAACATTTTTATTAAATTTATGTATATATATCATAATTTATTAAAAATAATTTATTTAACTCATTAAACTTAATTTAACTTAATTTCATTATTATAACATGACACTACGTACACTTATTTTTTAAATGCATAATAAGCACTTCACATGTGTCAGTAACATATTTATTTAATGAAAAAATAAATTCAAGAGTTAAACTTGTTTTCAAATACTAATAACATATTATGTGAAAGAAATGAAACATTCTAACATAAAATCACTAAATTTTAGTTTATAATAACAACTTAGTTTCATAAACGAATATGTCGTACTAATTAAAAAAAATACATTAGTAATTAGTAAGAAAAATATATGATGAATAAATAGAAGAATAATTAATCAATTTTATAGTAAATAAGAAGAAAAAACATATATAAAAAATATTGAATGTATGTCCAAGCACAAACAAAACTACAATACATGATTTATAAAACTTATTATCACACACTATCACATAAAAAAAATACTGAAATAAATTGGAATACACAGAAATAATAGGGAATAATCGACCGATTAATCGATAAAACGGCCGATTAAATGTTTTCACCACAAACATGCCTCTGTTAAGAGTATGCGTGATGATTTGTCCACCGTTACCGATTAATCAGCCCCGTCACGGACGTTTTTTACAACACTGTTATAACGCATTGAGGAAAGAAAGTATGAATGCAATAAATGGATAGATAGAATGATAGATGGATAAATCTAGCTATAAATGAAGGAAAGAAAGAATGGATATAATAAATGGGCAAATAGAATGATAGATGGATACATGTAGCTAGCTACACATTAGGTCGTTTGCATTTAGTGGTTTGAAAAAACCTAGCGGGTCAGATCCGGTCCGGCTCGCCCAGATCGTATCTGGGTCGCGGGTAGCCTGGGTTCATGAGTAGTGCGGATAGGGTTTAGACCGGACCGGGACTCATTTTCTAAAAAAAATCGTGACTGCCCGTATCCGTGTCCGTACCCGCCCGCCCAGCTGAATTCAATTTTTTATTTGAAAATTTCACATTTTTTGATTTATTTTATTGGTTTAAAAAGAAAAGAAAAAACAGAAAAAATGATGGATAACAGCAGAAAAAAAAACTGTCTGAATCGGACCGTGCCACCCGCGAACCTGGACCGGTCCGCCCGCTGCCCATACTACCTGCGGGTTTGAGCCGGATAAGAGTCGGATTTTTGAAAATAAATCTGTTCTATCTAGACTGAGGAACCCGCCGTCTGCACGGTTTTGATCCGAACCGGTCCGATCCGGCCTGTTTGAAAACAATATTTGCATTGACTCATAATTTGAATCAATGTAGAATGAATCCAGATAGTCTGATTAGTGTCAGCATGAATATTAAGGGCTTGTGCATTTTACTTCAGGCCGGATGGTCTGGATTTTGATTGGTTAGCCAAGATGCATTAACTCAAATTATGGTTAATACAGAGAAAACGTGTCTGATAACGATCGAGCTGGCTCCATTCTTTGTGAGTCAAGTTTGAGTTTATATTAGCTCCGATCCGGTATTTAGTCCCAGCTCATTCGAACTCGATCGACTCTTTTAATTGCAATTAACCCTAATAAAAATAACCATATAATGCTATGTTGAAAATTAATTACATTCAAAGAAAAAGAAAAATATACATGTACATGGTAGGTTTTCCTGCAGTGACCCGACCTACATGAATGACATGTTCTTGTTAGGCAGAGAAAATCCTAAGAGAGATCGAGAGAGCAGAGTGGAGAGAGAAGGGATATGAATGAATGAATGAATGAATGTATATATACGGTTGGCGCCATACTCATCGATCCATATTTTAGTCCATATATGCATTCATGAATTGAACTAGATCTGTTCATTTCTCTATTCTCTATTCGATCTCCAGCGACGACTGCTCCGTCACATCGATCAGTGTCTCCATTTCC
The DNA here is from genome assembly GCA_964058845.1 of Carex sylvatica. Taxonomy (NCBI): domain Eukaryota; kingdom Viridiplantae; phylum Streptophyta; class Magnoliopsida; order Poales; family Cyperaceae; genus Carex; species Carex sylvatica. Next base: position 27,650 of record CAXKVR010000326.1, read on the forward strand.
CACACCATTTTTATGAAACGCAGAGCAGTTACAACGTATTACGTATATATAGCTTGCTTGCATGGCTTCTTACATTTAATAATTAGATATATATATATAGAGAGAGAGGGGTTGGTAATTGGTTTAAATAGGTTATAATATTAATTACAGTTGTGTCATCAACTAATTAAGTAAGTGAAAGGAAAATAGGGAGTTGAGCAGTTAAAGGAAGTATGACTTCGTGAGAGAGAGAGAATAAAGGCCTTAATATTCATTCATTCATCTCATTAAAAGTATAATATATAAGTCATGAGAACCGGTCCAAAACTGCTTGTAAACAGCAAATTAAAATTTATTAAGAAATGAATATGCATTTAAAATGAACTGTCTAATCGGCCCAATAACATAACAGGAGTCAGGAGTATGATTTTTAGAGCATAACTTGAGAGGAAAACTTATCCTCTCAAGTTGGTTTCAGAGGTGCTGCTGGAGCCTGGAGGTGTACGTAGCTTTATATATATATAGATGCTACCAAGAGATCAAACTTGATTCTCATCATATCGTCTTTCACAAACTTTGAAACCAACTTGAGAGGATAAGTTTCAAAGTTTGCGTCGCCTCGTGCACTGTACCCCACCCAAAAATAATTCCTATCCTCTGAGTCTGAGATATCATATCTCAAACTTTGCGTGATTTTATGGAAAAATTCCAACCGTTTAAAGCGTTATGCACGAATCTCAAAGCACACAAAATAGGCACCGGACACGTCGGTCACGCAAAAGTTGAGATATCTCAGAGGATACGCACTCGCCAAAAAACTCTCTGAACCGAGTTGCCAACTCAGATATAAGTCCTTGTCGGATTTTCTGTGGCGAGGATGAGGAACAAGTCTGAAAATGATGACTATACACATTTTTAAATTTCCATATATACCAAGTCCTTCTTTTGAGATATAAGTCCTTCTTTAAATTTCCATATATACCAAGTCAATGATGACTATACACATTTTTTATTTTCTGCTCAATCATGAAAGTGTAGTTAGAACTAACTCACCTTTTAAGAGAAATTTTTATATATATATCCCATCATAGTTTGCCCAGATAAATATCAAAATTAGTTATATATTTTCCATCTAAACTCACTTATTTTTATTAATATCCATATTTCTTAATTTAATCAATTATAAATAATGATTAATGTTAATATACAATTAAAAAATATGAAAAAAGTAACTACTTTGAAATTTTCGATGGAGAAATATGTAAATCAACAAGTTATGATTGACACATATTTAAATTCTCTTTTTAATAAAAAAATTAAAATAGAATTGATGAATTTTTAAATTCTCTTATCGAAGTGTCCTAAAAATTGATGAAAGTTCATGAATTGAAAAAAAAAAAAAAAAACTGTTGCCATTTTGAATTCCAACGCATTCTTCTATGGATGAGATTTAATTATTTATATAGTTCTCACAGAAACAAAACTTTCATTAATTTTACTTGAAAGATTTAATTGTATTATAGGATAATTAAAGTATAAGGAAAGTGGAGAATTTTGCTCACTGATTTGAAAGTGGAGAATTAATGATGGCAGAATTTACATTTCTATTTATATAAATAAGCTTTTGATGCCATTGTAACCCTTGGAAGCCAATTATTTACTTCTTGAAGGGTAAAGTGAGAAAAGAGGAAAATTGAATTAGTCAATGAAGTGTGTAAAGCAATTCTCACTGTGCACGGACAGATGATATTATGAGGTATTGTAGGGTACGCATGGAATATTTCAACAGAAATAAAATAATTAGGAGGTTGGGATTAGAAGTTTAATTTATGTAAGGAGAGGACAAGGACCTAATTGATGCAATCACAATCACAATCACTGCTTAACATAATTCAAGATGCAGGAGGGGTGAAAAAATGTACACAATTCAAGATGATGCATCGATGTTAAGAGCAGAAGAATTAAGTCGCTAATGGTAGTTGTACATGTTAGAGGGAAGGAAAGAAAAGGAAACCATATTGCTGTTTAAGCTAAGCTTATGCACAACTAAACACCAGTAAACAAACTGCTCCGACTAATCTATAGTGCAAACTCATTTTAGTTAATCAACTTAATTTATATATATACAACTAAAAAATATAGTTCTCTTTCTTAAATGCTCGATGAATTATATATTTAATTGACTAGTGAATATATATAATACGGTATCAATGAGCATAGAAATATATATATAGTTAGTTTTCATGTGTAATATAATTAAGGTGCACGCCACTTAAATCCATAGTGCGCGCTTCGCAGTACAGTATGCTTCGGTACTTAAATTAAATGCAGACAATAAATGCTATGAATAAAAGTTGTATATATAAGGATATTGTTTGGTCTCATGCATCATGAATTAATATTGTATTTCAATATAAATTATACTGAATTGTACTAAATTTAAATTTCTGATCCAATAATAATGCACAATTTTTAAAGCTGAATTGTTATAATATTTTTCTACTCAGATGACGTCTAACTTCTTTTTTCCATTCTAGATCAAAGAATATGAACTTTAAATTCTAAACAATTTAAGATACATGAGTGACAACTAAAAAGGAATAAAAATTAGATAATTAATTATATGACTGGATGATCCAAAAAACTAAATGGGTAATAAATTGTTGGTCAAAATCTTAACCCTAATAAATATTTATATACAAATAAGAATTATCTACTGATACGTGAAGTTTTTATCCATTGTTACTGTTACTAAAAATTGCAATGCAGGAAACAAGATAAATTACATAATGGAAGATATAAATATTATGTACACTAGTTAAGTGTCCATGTTTTGCAACGAAGAAAGAATTTTTTTAGTTATCAAATATTTATTCTTTTAGACGTGATTAATGTTTAATTAATTTTTAATTTATAAAAAATATCATACTGTCATTCTCGTAGAAGGTAGAACAGTTTGATTAAAAATAGAATAGCGGTAATTTTGGAGGTTCTGAAATCAACCTTAATAAATAATGAGAAGAGGAGGTTCTGAAGGGACAGAAATGCTAATCACAGTGTATTTAATGGTGTTCCAAGAATGAAAAAAAATTAATCAAAGAAAAAAAGAGAAAAAGATTTGTTTCTGCCTAGTGACACTCTAATTGGTACTCTAATTGGTGCTATATCATTTAATTTCCATCCTTGTTTTCTGAGATTTTCTATTATTACTATTCTATTTTATAGCATGAACTAAATGAAATTCTTTTTTTTCTTTTTTTACATAGCCCTAGCTAGCTTTTGTAAGTGAAATCTTTGCACCATTTAAATTCATTTCAATCTAAAGATTAGTAACAAAACATTTTATTTTAATTTTGTTTTTATCTTTTCTTATTGAACATAGAAAAGTCACATAATTTCATATATATTTTTTTAATATTTTATCCCTCGTTATTAATAATAGAGAGTGGAAATCGAAGTAGCTAGGTTGGTTTGACAGAGGAAAAGAATAGTGGGAAAAGGCAAACATTTAATGCTAATAGGCTATTCCTTAAATTACTGTTCTTATTGAACGAACAAGACTTTCGATTTACGGAAAATTACTGTTCAAAAACCGCTTTTAATGCTAATAGGCTATTCCTTAAATTTTGTTAAGATTTTAGTGCTCTTAATCTGATTGTAACCAAATATACTGAAAAAAGAAATAAGAGACTTAATTTGGTGATTCAAAAAATTAAAGCTGTCAGTGTTAGTGATAAGTGAGACATTTTATGAAAATTAAAAAAATTAATGCTTCATAATCGATCAGAAACACTTTCATATTAATTTGTCTTTATAATTATACTAGCAATTCTAATAATTAAAGGTTCTCAAGCTCCATGTTAAAATGCCAGAAAACCTGATCAGATTTCATAATATATATTTTAAATTGGATAATAATAAAAATGTCAGATATATTCTCTTAACATTTTTCATTCAATTTCAGATTGAAACTTTAATTACAAAACATATATACTGCGAGACTTTTTTCTAGAAATTTTTTTCTTTCACTTTTGCTCCTCTAAGAGTCGACATTTTCGATTAATCACTCTAAAGTTTAAACATCAATTAGAAACGCTTCCAGAAAATACAAAAAAAATAAAAAAAATATGATAAAATGGCACATAAAAAGAGGTAGCCTTTTTCAATGCTGCATAAATCCACAGTTTAACTTCTAGCATCTCTTCAGAATAGGGCTGGCAAAAAAATTCGTAGTTCGTGATTCGATTCGGATTTGATTCGAAATGTATTCGAATTGAAACGAATCAAACCAGGTTCGGTTCGATCGAAATGGGTTCGCGAACTTTTATAGTTCGAATCTCATAGTAACATCGGCCATTCATTTACCTGATGAAATTAAAACCCAAGATAGAGAGTCATAATTTAACTTAGCTGACACTTCCTCGCTCTCAAATCTCAATAATATATTTCTCTCTCCGTCTCTCCCTAATTCACTCTCCATATCGCTCTAAAACCTAGCCGATGCTCTCGGCGACTGACTGTCTCTCCAGCCGTCACTCCTCTCTTCGGCTTAGATGACTGTCTTTCCTCTATCTTTATATTCTCACTTCATTAGATGGTCCGATCGTGTGTTTGATCGAGTGAGCATTCGAGGTACGATTACTTATTTTACTGCATATTTCAGTTCTTGTACTTAATTCTCTTTTTACGATTATTTGTTGAGATGTATTTTTTAATGAATAATTTTTTAACTTAAAAACACTCATTTCATACCGGTAAAAGAAAGCCATGTGAATTTTGTTCTGCAAGAAACAAATAATGTATAAACTATCAGTATAATTAGGGCTGCTAAAAAATAATTTAGTTCATGATTCGATTCGGGTTCGATTCGAAAAATGTGTAGTTCGCAATTAATTTAATTCGAAATGAGTTTGATTCGAATCTTATTCAAATCAAACTCAAACCTAGAATAAGTTCAATTCGATTCGATTTGTTGCCACCCCTACTTCGGAAAACTGTAAAGACTGTAAAATGGCAAAATAAAAAATAAAAAAGTTACTTTTTGAGAAGCCCTTCTTTTGACCTTTTGGCTTTGTTCTCCTGTGAGTCGCGCGCATTACCCACATTTTATTAGGAATTTTTTTCACAAACCATAATTAATAAATAAAAAATTAGGAAACTAATATGATTGTTTTTTTTTTTAAAACCATAAGGATCGGACGGTCCGTCCGATCTCCAATTTTTTTTTTCTCCAGACCGGACGGACCATTCGATCTCCACTTTTTTTTCTATTTTTTTTGTTTATCACAAAAGCTGTCGCAGAAGATCCGTCGATTTTTTTTCCAGACCAGACGGACCATCCGGTCTCAAGTTTTTTTTTCAAATTTTTTTCAAATTATTTTTTTCCATCTGCAGCCACAGAAGATCCCTTCCTGCATTTTTTTTCACTCGGTCTCCCTGTTTATTTAATTTTTTTAACCCGACTTCTCTTCTCTCTTTTCTGCGTCGCACTTCCCTATTTTTTTTCTTCCTTCATTCTTCCTCTTACTTTCTTCCTCATTCAATTTTTTTTTTGACTGAAGAAATAATTTCAACGTAAAGACAAAGTAATTTTTTTAATTTTTTTAAAGAAATAATTATTAGTAGTTTGACTGAACAAATGTTATTATTGGCCCGACAATTTTAATTGGAGATCGAATTAGGGATTTGGTCTCCATGTTTCTTTTTTTAATATAAATATCCATCTTCCTCCTTCATCCTTCCTCCAATAGACGATTGATTTCTTCTTCTCAAAAATAAAAGAATTAATACATATCTAACGAAACTTGTATATCTGAAGCTCTTTTTATTCTCCTTTTAAAATTATACAAATCTATGTAATTATAATAGAAATTACATAAGCTTTGAGAGTTAAAAAAAAAAATTTGAATGAGTAGGAAAATAAGACGAAGAATGAAGGAATAAAAAAAATGGAGAAGTGCGACGCAGAAAAGGGAGAAGAGGAGTCGGGTTAAAAAAATTAAATAAACAGGGAGACCAAGCGAAAAAAAAAAGCAGGAAGGGATCTTCTGTGGCCGCAGATGGAAAAAAAAATTGAGACCGGATGGTCCGTTCGGTTTGGGAAAAAAAAATTTCAGCTGATCTTCTGCGGCAGCTTTCATGAAAAACAAAAAAAATGGAAAAAACGAAAAAAAAAGTGGAGACTGGACGGACCATCCGGTCCTTATAATTTAAAAAAAAAAAAAACAATCATATTAGTTTCATAATTTTTTATTTATTAATTATGGTTTGTGAAAAAATTTCTTTTATTAGAGCACACAAGCGAATTCGATGTACAATGTACTATATATCTAGCAAAGTCATGAGATACTGACGTACTGTCCCATATATATTTCATATGTTAAGTCATGAGATACATACTGTACCATGTATCTTACTCTTGTAGTGAAGAAATATATAATTTATTGCTTACTATTATTACACTTGTATACACACAAATATATAGAATTTTTTTTATAAACCATAATTAATAAATAAAAAGTTACTAAACTAGTATGATTACTTTTTTTTTCTTTCAAAAACCATAAAGACCGAATTGGAGATTCCGTCTCTCCATTTTGCTTTTTTGGGACCGAATCCTAAATTCGGTCTCCCTATTTTTTTATCTTTTTCGTGGATGCGGCCACAGAAGATCCGAATAATCTTAGATCGAATTAGAGATTCGGTCTCCATAATTTTTTTGGTGACACCGGATTACAAGACGGATCATTAAACGATTTAGAGGAGATGATATTTAAAGAAACAAATTTTCAAAAAATATATAATTAAATGATTCAAATAAGAATTTTCTCTACATATATATTATTCATGAAAATTATTTTAACAATAGAAATTTCTCTACATATCATTTTTGTACACGAAAGTTCTAGATATTATTTATTTTCTCTTCAGATCAGAAAGATCTACTATTTTTGTCAGCACAAGATCTGATATTCTTCTATTCACAAAAATACAACAGCCCTAAACAAAATATAGAAAATGATTGTTTTCATTTTCATTGTCGAAACTACAGAGGAAGAGGAGAAATAAAGGAATCAAATCCTCTACCCACCACCGATGGACAGAATTTTCCTGCCATCTATGAAAACTAACCAATCATGGTCTGCCACATTTTGGACCTCTCAATAATAATTTTTACAATAATTAAATACTTGGTATGTCATTAATATTTCTAAGCATAGAAAAATTGACTCATGTGTTCAACAAAAATAGAAAAAAAATCTAGTTTGTTTTTATGAAATCTCCATTCTTATATTATGATACCACAAGTAAAATAAATTTATAACAAATTACTAGAAGATATTTTTTTATTAAAAAAAAAAAAGTTATATAGAAGAGAGCTTCCAATACAATACATATACAATTTGAGTTATAAATTTTCAAATATAAATGAAAAAGTAAACTTTGAACATTTTATAGCACAAAAATTTTGGCAGAGAATTTTGAATTTTAAAAATTATTATTAAATAATATAAGAAAATTGATTGTGCAATTTGAGTTAGTGATTTGAATTAAAACTTTTGAACCAAGTTAGTAATTCAGATTCAAATTTTGAAGCCGAATTAGTGGTCCTGACTAAAACTTTGAACCCAAATTACTAACTCAATTTCAAAATTTAAATCCGATACCCACTTAGTGTCTGCTAAGCCATAAAAAAAATTAACATACGAAGTCTATAATCTTATATTATTTAATAATAATGTTTAAAAATAAAAAATCTCTATAATGCTACGATATTTTGTAGCAAAATTTATTTATTGTTTATATTTGAAATTTTTTAACCCAAACTGTACATTAAAATTTGTTATATTGAAACTCTCCTATGGATAACTTCACATAAAGAATACCTTGTGATATTTTTATTATTAATTTTTTATATTCATTATAATGATTATTCTCTAGATAAATTGTGGTATTATTAATTATTTTATAAAAAATATTGGATTGTATTCTTCTATCTTTGTTCATTATGTGAGTTAATTTTTTGACATTTAAAAAAGTTTCTATATAAGTTAGTCTACATATATTAATGACAATTGATTATTGTAAAAATCTTCATTAAGAGTTAACAACATGTGGCATACGCAGATTAATTAGTTTTTATAGATGGTAGGGAAATGAAATGGTGGAAATTGAGAAATAAGAAAATAATTTAATTGGAAAAATAGAAGATAGCTGTAAGGAAAAATAAGGAAACAAATTTCTAAGGATTTATTCAATTGGAATGTGATAAACCATGTAGTAGTCTGTGTGGCGAGCATGCTTTTAACTAAATTTAAACTTCTATACATAAAATAGATGTATATAATCAAAACAAGACATATTATGTGATTGAAGGGTTGATATTCAATTCGAAAATTCATCTTTCAATCTCAGTTGTTGGAGGATCAGGACAACTACATGCATAATATAAGAATGGAGATAATATAATATATGTATATGTATATGTATATGTATATGTATATATAATATATGTATAAATATGTATATGTATATATGCATATATAATATATGTATAATATATGTATAATATATGTATATGTATATTAAATTTGATCTCTCATAGTAAATCAGCAAGTCTTGACTGATACAGGGATCAAACTATAAAAGTGACTACACCAGCATGTAGAGCATTCAAAAATACACATAATTGACACAAATTTTAATTTATTTGAATTTTTCTACAGTTAGTTATGAATTTTCAAACTTCAGCTTTTGAAAAAAATTTAAACAGTCATAACTTTGACTAGAAAAGTTGGATTTGCGGGTATGACCAATTTTCATAAAGGGGAGAGGAGACGGATCCGAATTTTTTTCCAAAGGGAGACCCCGGGCATCGTGAGAGGAATCCAGAGCATCAAAATTAAAAAACAAACATCGTTTAGTGCTTCAAAAATTCAGTTTAAGTTTTTGTTCAATGGTAAGCATAGAACGATCGGTATTTTGTTTATAAACGTCGTTTGGTTTCTTTTATTATTTTATTTTTTATAAACTCAATTTTTTATAATATATAATATTATATTATATATTATATAATATATGTATAATATATAATATATAATAAATTATATATACATATACATATAAGAAAAATCATGGTTCTTCGAAATAAATTAAATTTAAATTTATGTCAATTATGTGTATTTTTTTAATGCTCTACATGCTGGCGTAATCACTTTTGTAGTTTTGTTCCTGTATCAGTCCAAATTTGCTGATTTACTAGCAGAGGTCAAATTTGATATACATATACATATATTATACATATATTATATATACATATATAGAGGTTGGCTACTATGCTTATATAAGCATATCCCCACATATACTTATAACTCATTTTTGTGTTTTCAATGTCCAAATGGTCGATCGGAACCGTTCATCTTGTTCTCCATATTAATATGTTCTTGGAGACCAAATTTTATATTTTTCTTAATTTTTTTACTATTTATTAAGTCACTTTGAAAATCGCTGATCTAACGGTGGCTTAACAAAACAGTAAAATCAGAAGCCACCATTGGATCAGAAATTTTCAAATTGGCTTAATAAATAGTAAACAAATTCAGAAAAATGTAAAATTTGGTCTCCAAGCACATTTCAATATATAGATCACATCTAACGGTTCAGATCGACCATTTGGACATTGGAAACACAAAAATGAGTTATAAGCATATGTAGGCATATGTTTATATAAGCATAGTAGCCAACCTCTACATATATATATATACACACACATATATATATATACACATATATACATATACATATATACATATACATATATACATATACATATATACATATACATATATACATATACATATATACATATACATATATACATATACATATATACATATACATATATACATATACATATATACATATACATATATACATATACATATATACATATACATATATACATATACATATATACATATACATATATACATATACATATATTATATATACATATATACATATATACATATACATATTTATACATATACATATTTATACATATATTATATATGAGGAGGGATCGGATTACACTCTTTTTTTGGTGACACCGGTTACACCCTATGTTTACAAAGTCCAAATAGTCGATTCAAACTGTTCAACTTGTTGGATATGTTAAAATGTGCTTGCAGATCAAATTTTACATTTTTCTGAATTTTTTTACTATTTATTAAGATGGGCCAAAAATTCAACGGTATGAATATAGCGATTTTGTTAAATACTTAATAAATAGTAAAAAAAATTCCAAAAAATATAAAATTTGATATACACATTTTGGTGGCTTCTGATTTTACTGTTTTGTTAAGCTACCGTTGGATCAGCGATTTTCAAAGTGGCTTAATAAATAATAAAAAAATTCAGAAAAATATAAAATTTGGTCTCCAAGCACATTTCAATATAGATATCACATCTAACGGTTCAGATCGACCATTTGGACATTGAAAACACAAAAATGAGTTATAGCATATGTGAAAATATGCTTATATAAGCATAGTAGCCAACCTCTATATATATATATATATATTAATTTCAGGATTGGACAAGTAAGTGTGTGGTGACCCCCTTTGAACCTCAAATATATATATATCGATCAAATTAATTAGTTCATGTTTGAAGTTTTTTAATTTAATCGTTTAGACTTTAGAATATATCATGAGAAGCACTGCTCGAGGACTGATTAGAATTAAAGAAGCACCGAGTGCATGCTCAAATTAATTAATATAAACAAGTATTATATATACGTCGACGTTTAGAGTGATATTTTTTTACTTTTCCTATATATAACAGAGTAGGAAGGATCCAATTACATCATGTTTTGATGACACTGAATTATATTCTACGTTTACAAAGTCTAAACAGTCGATCTAAACCATTCAACTTGATAGATATGTTAAAATGTGCTTGCAGATCAAATTTTATATTTTTTTGAATTTTTTTACTATTTATTAAGATGGGTACAAAAATTCAACGGTCTAAATATAGCGATTTTGTTAAATACTTATTAACTAGTAAAAAAATTCTGAAAAATATAAAATTTGATCTGCAAGCACATTTTAATGTATCCATCAAGTTAAACGGTTTGGATCGACTATTTGAAATTTGAAAACTTAAAAAAAGGAGAGTGTAATTCGGTGTCACCAAAAAAGGATGTAATTAAATCCCTCCTCATATATATATAATAAAACCTTAATTAATCAAAAGTAGATTGTTGATGATATAAGATACAAAAACTAGCTAGAGTATGCATAATACAAACACTAATAAATTATAGGCAGAAATATAATTAAAGATGCCCTCCTATACATGTTTTGGGTTTTCATGTAATTGACTAATTGTAGAATTGTAGTTTCCTCAAACATAAAAAGGATGTAATTGAATTGCAGTTGGTGTGGGCCAATTTTTCTTTTTGAGAATTAATTTATAATATAATCATTCCATTAAGAATTTTGTAACAAGGCTTTATACGTTACCAAAAAGAACTTGAAACATTGGGTGGCCCAATTGTAAGGAACGGTTGTGGGTCTTGTGAGTTTTGTAGCCATGCACCGGAGACATTGTAAGCTGCCGTATGGGTTCACAGAGCCTAAGTATGCACCGGAGACAGACAAGGGACTCTGGACATTGGGTCCTTCTCAGGAAAGGGTGTCACCTGAGCGGAGCGGGTGCAGGAGCGCACCCTCAGCCATAATGTGGCAAGATACGTGTGGAGAAAGGTGGGTAGCTCAAGGATGTGCAAGAAAGCATGGAAAAACAGAATGTTGTTGTGGCAATGGCCACAGAGTATCATAAAGATGGTGACAAAAGAAGAGCTGGAACTGATAAACTTGCCCCAGAAAACAGAGGGGTACGCTGACACTGGGGCCCAGCAACTGAATTGTTCAGAGAATAGAAGACTCATCACCAGGCCAGACGTCTCTAACATGTTGCAAAATCCACAAAAGACAGCACCTAAAAGCCCATTTATACTAAAAAACCCCGTTCTAAACCTAAAACCTCAACTGTTCTTCTCCTCAACAGCCTCAAAGCCTTAATCTTTCTAGTCCCTTTCCAAAAACACATATGATGGAGCTGTCTGATGAAGAATTAATCAGGAAATTCGCTGGTTTGCACACATCTGAGAATCACCATGGGCCTGTTGTGAATATCCCTGAGCAAGCTACGATAACTAGAAACTGGGAACTCTGCCTAGTTGCGAAAGTCTACACTGATAAGGCAATGTTTGAGGCACAGTTTGAGAAGCAAATGAGACGGGCATGGAATGCACACCTCTCATCCTCTTTTAAAATGGTTGATAGAGGATTGTACCTAATAGAATGTATGGAGAAGGATGAGTTCAACAGAATAATGAATGGTGGCGGAATGCTCAGCACCTGATCAGCTCAATGACTCTGCTCTCAAGCATGGCGAGCTGTGGGTACAATTTCATAACATGCCAACAGAGTCGCTTAATGAAGAAAGAATCAGAATTGTCACCAAGCAGATTGGAACTGCCACCACGGACTCGATATTTGCTACTCAAAACGGTAAGCAGCATGTGCGTCTCAAGATGCTGGTCTCGCTAACTGATCCTTTGGAGAATAGGATTCCAGTCAAACACCCTACGATGGGGGCATTTCTGGTCTACCTTGTGTATGAGTGAATTGGAAGGATATGTCGCTTCTGTGGATCTCTGGGACATGAAATCGGATCATGTCCAGATAGGGCACGGTTGACAAAAATCAAAAGGAAGCTAGAGGGGAGCAATAGGTCTGAGTTAGAGAGCATTCTTAAGCCGACAAGAGGGGCCTGGATAATTGATCAGTTAAGGGTACCCTATCAGGAAAGCATGGCAGCCCAAAACGTGAAGGGACCGGCAAAATACGCTGGGTCAGGGCAAGGCGCGGGTCTCAAAAGGGCATTAGCGGATCTAATTTGTATTCAGGAGAGTAGTTCCAGAGCTCAGCATGTGAAGGATGGTAGTCAGATGGATGCATGTGGAAGAGGAGGAAGGAGAAATCCTTGTCACCAAAAAAGCAAAAAAGCCAATTTGACAGAAATGCCTCGGTTGGGAAAATTTGACTATCTAGCACTTCGTAAGCAGCCACCAAGTTGGGAAAATTTTGACATTATAGCAATGCCAGTCCAACAAATAAAATTTATACTTTATTTCGGATTTAGATTTAATGTTTAGAGCGGCTAAGCTATTTTCATAAATTTAATATTTTAATTATATATATTGAAATTTATTTATTTTTACAACTTTTTATATAGTTTAGCTCTTTTAATATCAAATCTTTATTTTTAATTTAGCAGTTAGAACTTTATTTTGTGATTGAGGTGACTTAATTTTAAAGCTCACTCATCACGTTAAGCATTTTAAATTTTAGATTTCTATTGAGATTTTCTGATTCCGCTCCAGCCTGACTTCAAATTATTATTAGGTTTGGATTTTCAAACTAAACTGGATCAAGTTCAAATTGATCTGATTTTTTAAAATAATCAAACAAGATCAAACTTAAATTTTGTCACACCTCTAAATACTATTAAGATTTTTTTTCTTTTACGTGCTCCTGATTTTAAATGTTTCACAAAATATCTCTATTTCCAAATATTTGACATATCTATACCGACTTTTAGAGAATATTTTTTTACTTATATGTTATGAAGTTATATCCTTAATTAGCTCTTAATTAGCTAATTACCTTCGACTTTAAATCAGATGTCATATTATATGTATTTATTTGAAAATATGATTGCATGATAACCCTAGACTATATATTTTTAACAACAATATTATTGTTGTAAACTCTTAATTAACTTTTTTCGCACTTATATAACTTTGTTCAATACTTGTGCTGAAGGGGTACACATTTTGACATAGCTATTTTTTTATTCACAGCGCTGCAATAGAGCTTAGAACAGTCCTATACATGATATTTACTCTGTATGAATAAGAAACAATCCTCTCAAAATGTGTACCTATTCTAAAGAGTGTGTGCAGCAATAGTATGTAAATGTAATGATGATGTTTTGTGACTTCCATTCAGTTAACAAACATACTTTGAGAAATTGTAATTATAATTTTTTGTCATGAATGCATAATTTAGCTTGTGTAATATTTGGCATGGTGAAATGACTTGGTTTGTCGTGAAAGCTTGGGCATTTAAAAGTTGCTATTTGCTTGTACAGGTACTGGTATTCAGAATGTATAGTACTGGTATTCAGGATGTCAAGGGCAATATAGTATTTTTTTGCCTGGTATTTATACAGGTTTGCCCCTGAATCTCCTGCCACTCCCTATTCCCAGCTAAAAAAATAGGAAAAATAAATAGCTACCGTTAGTTTCTAGCTTGATGCTTAATCCTTTACCAAATAAAGTGTATGACTACCTAGGTGGCCTGGATGACATAAAAAAAGGCAAGGTGTGTTTGTGCTCCTTTATTTTTTTGTTATGTTTCCTTAATTTCCTTATCCTCTCTACCTCATTGTTTACTTTTTAAGCTTTTTTTATTGAAATTTTTCTTTAAAATAGGTTCAGTTAAACTCTTTACCTCAATTGTTTACTTTTTAAGTTTTTTGATTGAGAATTGTCTTTAAAATAGATTAGGACGTTGCTTCCTGCCAGAAGTTCATTCCAAGAAGATTGTGGTCTTTAACAATTTCATATTATGTTAGTCTTTTATAGCATTCGTGCTGTTCTTTTTGACACAATTTCATTGGGTCTTGAGCATCATTGAAATTTTTTATAGTCTTTCCTTCCCAGTTCTTTATTCAAGCTTAAGTAAGCAACCGTAATTCTCTGTCTTGATTAGGTGGAGTTATCAATCTGTTGTCTTTGAACAGATAAGCTCCCATACTCCATTCAGATCCTTCTCGAGCCGGCAATTCGCAACTGTGATAATTTTCAAGTGACCAAAAATAATGTAGAGAAAATAATTGATTGGGAGAACACTGCTCGTAAGCTAGTTGAGATCCCTTTCAAGCCAGCTCGTGTCCTCCTTCAGGTATGAAAAATGAATCGGAAATTGAAAAAGACCCTTGGTTATCATGAAATTGTTAAAACTACATTTTTCCCCTTTTTGTTTGATAACTTTCTTCAACTGCTGTTTTCTGTGTATTACTACACATGATAAGGAATCTAGATAATATTGCACTGATTGCCAAGTACAATGATCGGCCATTCAAAATATAAAATGACAGATTGGATTTCTGCAAGTGCTGTTCTTTTACCATTGGGATATTTAATAAGTGTTATCCTTATAGCATTGTAATATTGTGCACTATTCAACTATCGGTAGGCATGCCCCAAATCTCAACAAAGAAGTGACTTCTTTTTTCCTGAAAAAGTAGTCACGATGGATTTAATGGTGAACTCCCCTCCTAAAAAATTCAACATCTTGTGTGTCATTAGTTTGTTTATACGCTTGCACCCTTTTTCATATTAATAGAACTTTACCGGCGTCCCAGCAGTCACCGACTTGGCATGCATGCATGATGCCATGAACAAACTTGGAAGTGATTCTAACAAGATCAATCCTCTGGTTCGTGATCCTCATCTTGTTCTGTTGGTTGTATACGACATCATCCTTCAAGATGATTTATCATTATTTTTCTTAATTGGACTGAAGTCTATCTGAGCTATGGTGTTTCATTGAACATAATTAAAAAAACATGAAATAGGAGCAAAGGAGACAAAAAGAAAGAACAGTAAACAAATGATGGCTTGAAATTTCTCAGTACAAATATCTTTTTATTTTTATTTTAATGAGTATTTTGGTAAAATTGTATTTTGAATGATATTTGAATGATTTACTTGGGAGCGTGAATGCTGTGCCTAAAAAATTACTTCTCAATTTTTGAAAGTCATTGATTGAAAGTGGGTACCATACTTGCTGATGCTGGATCAAAATGGTTCAGGAATAATCGACAATAAACAGTTTCTATTTATCTGTAATGCTTCAGTACTAACTGCACTGACATATGCCATAGACATTGATCCTTTAAATTCTATTTTCTCTCAGTTATCTCTTTTTGGAGATATTGGAGGTACGACAGTGGAGTACCTAAAGTACTGAGATGAATATAATACATTTTACAATTTGAGGATCACTTGGTCTGTTCTGTCTTCTCTTTATAATATTTTTCTTTAAATGCAGGTACCGGTAGATCTTGTTATTGACCATTCAGTCCAGGTTGATGTGGCAAGATTAGAGAATGCTGTTCAGGCAAACATGGAGCTTGAATTCAAGAGAAACAAAGAAAGATTTGCTTTTCTCAAGTGGGACTCTACTGCTTTCGACAACATGGTTGTTGTGCCCCTTGGTTCTGGCATTGTTCATCAGGTAGTGTGACATGTCTAAATTTAAGAAACTTCAATTGTTTTCTTATTTGAAGTTATCAGTTCAGCTTATTTTGTACAACATCTGGGAAACATCCCATGTTCCATTCTCTTTACTTTGTGTGCCAAAGATGCCTGTTACCCCTCTAAATGAGCCGAGTTTGAGCGAGTTACTCTCAACTCGTGCTTAGCTCATTTAGTAAATGAGCGAGTCAACTTGGGTTGGAATGTCAATAACGAGCTGTAAAGCCAACTCGAGTTGAGCTCATTACCAACTCTAGTTGGCTCACAACTCGTTTGACCAGTCAATTTTCTTAGTTATAATTATATATAAGTAAGAGTTTATCTAAACACAGACAATTCAAACATAATTAACACGACAATTAACAAAACAAAACAAAAAACCAAATGGCAACTTAGAAGTCATTTAGAAGGGCATGAGATGTATTGGAATTAATTTTGTGTAACTCGAGTTATTAATGAGCGAATTGGGGTATGCTCAAACTCAACTCTTTTATTAAACGAGTCAGCCAACTCGAGTTGAAACTGACTCGAGTTATAATTGAGTGAGTTAAAGCGAACTGTTAGCGAGCGAATTACGAGTTTGAGCAATTTTGTACAGCCCTGCTTGTTACCCCTCTAAAGCTTATGTCTGCGGGAATGTTTATATAAGGAGGATAATACTGTAAAGGAATTGGGGAAAGAAGGGTATTTATTTCCTTTTTATTTTTTAAAGGGCATATGAATGAGCACCATTTTAGCCTATTGGCAATGTCACATGCAACCCTAACAAACATTAAAATATACTTGAATTTCTCCATTGCATTATATTTGTTTGGAGTGATGTCTTTTTCTTTCACTTAAAAATAAAGTGTTAGAAAGGAGAGTGATTTGGTATTGTAAGAGCAAAGATGATGTTCCCACTTTTTACAGAAAAAATTCTTGTTTTTTTGGATATCAGTGATGTTTAAGGTTGTTGGTGCACTATTGGTAATGCCTATTTGATAGTATTGTTTAGCTTTCTGAGCTCGCGCATTCAACATTTTCTATGATCCCAAGCTATAACAAAACTTGGCCAATTTTTAGGGTTTTCTTCTTGTAAATGACATTCTGAAATTAGGTTTTTATTTTTTTATTTTTTTTGCAGGTGAATCTGGAGTATCTCGGTCGGGTTGTGTTTAGCACAAGTGGAATTCTCTACCCAGACAGTGTGGTCGGTACTGATTCACATACCACTATGATTGATGACTGGTTTAGTCCAGAAATGACTTCCTTGAAGCGTCAACCGTCAACTTATAAGCTGTATTTTTATACATACATTTAGAATCTGAGAAAAAAATAATTAATCATGCATATAATTGATGGTGTTTGTTACACCCAGATTAAGAACGAACTTCATTTATTCTACTACAACTCCAAATCTATGATCAATGAACACAAAAGAAATCATGTAAATCGTTCCGTCCAATTTGAAAATAGTCTTCACTACAAAAGAGAATCGAATATAGAGAGCCAAACAAGCAAATACATCAGCACAAGTTGAGTGGAACAAACAAAAGCAACAATCAAATCATAATGGTTCGAACCACTATACAACTTGTGCTGATGTTTTTTGCTTGGTGCTCTTGCAAAATTCTTGTCCGTACTCTTCTACAAGTATAGAACCATTTCCAGTACCTCTTCAAGAATGTTGGGAAGAAAAGACCAAAAGAAATAATACCTCATGCTCATGCTCTGGAATGTAAACAATTATCAGTCTAGAGAGCACCTGATGAAAACAAAACAATGCCATGATGCAAGAGGTTTATATAATGTAACAAGTTTTAAATTGAAATTTATGGTTTAAAGCAGCAATGCATATATTACAAAGCACAAAGAGATAAATGCGCAGGTATCACTCACAAGTGCTTACGGATCTTTACTGGAAACAAGGAATAATAGTTTGTTCTCTAAATAAAGAAATTTCATCATAAAATTAGTGTTGCTAACTTGATATTGGTTTTACTTTTACCATTTTCCTTAGCAGTCATGTTTTTTTCTGGCATATATTTGCACATGGAAATTTCTGTTAGAATAAAATATTTACTTTCTCATTATAATGAATGAGCAATGTATCCCCCCATGTGTGCATGTGTACGTTGATTCTATTCAAAGATTAATGTTACATTTTGGTGATTTCTTCATAGAAGCTTACAAATTGTAATAGATTTTTGTGCAGCTATATATATTAGCATGGAAGACCTTGTCAGGAACAAAAAATTTGAGGAAATTTGCGGCCTAGCTTGAACTTGTGCCTCTTTTTAGTTGTAATCCAGGTGTGTATATTTTTATTGTTTTGATCGAACAAATTGCTATAGTTTAAAGTTTTGCTATAGTATTTCATAACATAGAAAAAAATACTGTTCCATCAACACTTGACTTGGTTTTCATTTTGTCACTTGATTTCATAAACACTTGACTTACGTTCTCAAAAAACTGCCACCATTTGATTATATTGTCTATATATCAATCAGACGTCTTCTAAGCCTAGTTGCAATTGGGTCAGGAGATGGAGATAAAATCTGCCACCTGCATTGGTGACATGTTTAATTTCCCTTTGACCGGGTCATGCATTAATTAAATTAAAATGCGCTTGTTATCGTTAGTTACCATAAATATCCATCCACAAATAGAGTTCATTAAAATCTAATTTAATTTAATTTAATTTGATTTGCTACTGAAGACGATGCAGGCGCAGCGAGTGGGAAACAAATATGTTTGGATAGAATATATATACATTCATTCTTCTTTTACCTAAAATCCCATCGAGTGCGCAAGTTTCAAAGATTTTAAGTTTCCAAGAATTTTTATGTCATTTGTAATAAATAATATATTTATGACGGATATATATAATTAATGTCTTATGCGAATTTGTCAGGAAATTTCTCTGAATATATGTTTCAAATGATCTCTTTGGTTTCAATCAAATGAATAATTAATTAATTTCACATAATTTCACAGATTTGCTAATCAAATTTTCTGTGCACTTTCACAAATCAAAACTAAGAATAACTTCATTTTTATGAAGTTGTAATTTACATGACACTTTCATATAAATCATCAGTTCCATAGAAATTTGGTCTCTGAAAATTATTGCTTTTTCATTGTATCCTAACTTGAATTTTCATATTTTTCTTCATAAAATATTAAACCGAACTTTCAATTATATTAAAAAAAAAAGTTCAATAAAGTAGATATGAGTCAAATTATTAAATAATATGATCCCTAATTCCTATGAAGAATATTAAGCTTACAGATAAATTCATTTGTGTGGTAATATTGGGTGAAAACATGGTGTGTATATATAATAGTGTATACTAATACTGCTATATAATATAATTAGTTTGTTTGTTCAAAAAGTTAACTTGGAAATTATTATTCTTTACGTTTTTCTGGCATTTTTAGTTGAATCAGTAAATTAAATTCACTGGTCACTGTGTGTGTTAGTTTTTTTTTTTTTTAATATGTATTAGTTGATAAAAGTATCACAATATAAATAAATAAATTAATTAATTAATTAATACGTAGGACTATAGCCAAACTGTAAATCATTAGCAATAAGTAATCACTAATCATTCGGGATTCCAATTTCTTTTTATATATAAATAGATTATAAATTTTTGATTATGCTGGATAACCCTAAACATGCATGCATGTGTCTTAAAATAAGTTTCCTTCGAGTTCATAACTCAAAGTTGCAAAAAATTAAAAAAAAGATTCCCATCACACGTACGGTATCTTTCCTTAATTTCCACCTAACTAAATTGAAACATTTATTTCGCATGACCAAACAAAAAAATACTTATCTTCAAATTAATTATAATTTATGTGCATCCTCCGAGATAACTGAAGATTAATTTCAGTTTATCTAAAACAATATCATATTAATTTAATTTAATTTAATGCGAATGGCGAATGCACAAGACACTAGAGCTATTATATATATATATTTTGAGATTCGTGCATAAAAGATATGAATGGTCCGAATTTTCCATGTAGGTAACAACTCAAAATTAATTAATTTAATTGACTCAGGAATGCGAATTCTAACTTCACGTGGTCATGTACGAAATTTAGTTACATATATTATATAATATAATATAATATAATATATAGACTCAAATATGCATGCATGTATGCATGGAAACTTGCTCCCTTGATTCAAATCCTAGCTCCAGTGCTCACCTTATACAAATTAATCAATTAATTAAGGTTCTCTCCTCTCCTCTCCTCTCAGGCATGCAAATGCAATTAACGCAAATTCATATTGTAAATGCAAATACAAATGATCGATCGAACACATCAATATAATTGACATGCATGATTGAATCTTAATTTCCTTGTTGAGCCAGCGCTTAATTTAATTTTACGAGACAGGTAATTAATGAGGTATCATCAGATGCCTTGGCTAATTAAATCGTTAATTATAAATTAAGGACATAATTAAAATAGGCAAGTGCATGGGTGACACTGGTAATTAATTAATTCTCCATCTCATAGTCACGCTCTTAATTATTCTATTTTATTTTCTCAACAGTACTCTAAATGTCAAATAATAATCATGATGATGATATATGATAATAAATAATAATAATAATAATAAAAAAAAACAATTGTGGAACAATTTGAAAATTTATTGTCCCACGTCAAAAAGAAATTCAGAATGGAAAACCTCTATTAATTGTACGTATTTCATATTTACTATCAAAATTTTATATTGAAAGTGGTACGATTCGATCGTATATTCGTATAACCTGCTTTTAGTCCCAAAAACATCATTTTTACACATTATCTTACACAAATCTCATATATAAATTCATAAACTAAGTTAGAAAGCTAAAATAGCTAGAGGTATTTCTTAAATAAATATCATACAATTTAATTTTATAAGAAACCAATAATAGTAATTCTCGTAAAATTTAAACATTCAAAAGATTAAAAAAAAAAAAAAAATTGAAACCAATAATACAAGTTCATCTGCACGGAGTTGGTCAGTAATTAAGGCTCGATCTCCCATTTGCAAAAAGTTTGAAAATGCGCCCGCCATAAATGAATCAAAAGCTAGAAATAGATGAAACATGCAATTAGTTGCTTTCTTCAATTGCTTTTTCATTAAAATAAATATGACATGTTGATCGAGGTATTTTACGATCGATCATTCCCGATTTCTCAATCTTTAATTTTTAGGAGCAGCTAAGCTTTACTGTGCCGTATTAATTTTTGCAAGATATTAATGCCTTCACCGGATGCCACTATATATTAATTTCAAATTATTTATATTATTCGTTTAATTTTTGAGTGGGTGAATTTGTAATTTTCTAAAACTCGGCCCCTAGCGCGCGTTCTGGGTCAACTTGTAATTTTTGAGTGTGTACTATCACAGTGCACAGTGCAGTGAACCGATTAACAAATAATATTCATTTCAAATTATGTATGCCCTTCTTAGTTATCTTTGCTTGAAGCATGCTACCAGATGGCGGACTACACACATAATTAATGCAATAAGAATGTGGTCAACCTCAGACCGCTTGGGGTTTCAGAAAATTAATTACAAGTTCACCCACTCAAAAATTAAACCAATAATTTTAAATGAATAGTGGCAATAAGAATGTGGTTATTATGATTTTTGGCAAACATAATAATTAAATGTAAGTTGTTAAAATATTTTTTTAAAAGTAAACTGTCAATAAATTTGTAGAGCTGGAAAAAATTATCAACATATATTTAATTAATGCTGATATACTTTCGTAATATAATAAAATATTTTCTCTTGTAATATTTTTGAAAATCTCAAAAACCTAACGGAATACAAATAATGAATATTGCAGAATATTTATTTATTTATTTTACATCTGACTTTGAAAAAGAAAATCATTTTAGAATGCAAGAGATAAAAATAAATTTCAAACAAAATAACATATTTATAACCTTAAAAGTAACATTTAAGAAAAAAAAATACGATAATATAGGAGAGAGCAGCATTTAAATGATATAATAAATAAAAGATAAATTTGTCTATTTATTAGAAGTTTTATATAATGTCATGTTGATAAGAAAATATGTACTAAAGTTCGATATTGAGAATTTTATTTTTATTTTCTCAATTGCACATTTCGATAAATTCAAGTCATATTATTTATTATTTTATTGACTTTAAAGATTTAGTTTTGAATTTTTTGTTTGTTTAATTATGTCACTCGATAATATAAAGATATAGTTTTAAATACTACTGATCAAATCAAACAAAGAAATAGATTATCTTACTAACTTTAGAGATTTAGTTTTGATTTTATTTACTTATTTAATTATGTCGTACGATTATGTAAAGACTACTGATTAAATTAAATCAAATTTCTTGTTTTGAAATGGTAACAAAATATCTTGTTTTGGAATGATAACAAAATATCTTTTATTGGAATGATAATTTCGTATCTTTTCACCCACCGCACCGCCACAGTGATCTTACTTGTTTAAGAAGCAACTTACCTTCTCTCACTCTCACCTCACTAAAAAGTAAGAAGTTATCCTTAGTACTCCGCACAGTTCCTTCCTCTTGGAGAGAAAGAAACAGCGTGAGGAGAGAAAGAGCTCGTGAGAGAGAGAGAGAGAGCAGGCGAGATAAGAGAGAAATCGCGGGAGAGTGAGAGAGAGCGCATCTCGCGGGAGAGAGAGGAGAGATCGTGAGGAGAGAAATTGCGGGAGAGGTGAGGAGAAAGGAGAAAGGGAGCGAAGGAGAAGAGATCGTGAGGAGAGAAATCGCGGGAGATGAGGCCAAGGAGAAAGGAGAAAGGGAGAAAGGGAGCGAAGGAGGAGATCGTGAGGAGAGAAATCGCAGGAGAGGAGGCCAAGGAGAAAGGAGAAAGGGAGCGAAGGAGGAGATGGGGGGGGGGGGGGGGGGGGGGGAAGACGGAGACGAAGCCGAGCGTCAGGAGGAGGAGCCGGCCTTTCAGACCTCTCACGCGCACAGATAGCATCTCTTTCGATTTTGAGCGGTGAGGTAGCATCTTTTTCGATTTGATCATTATTTTCGTAGAAATCATATATCTCAGGGTTTGATCTAGTCAGATCACAATCTGGTGCTGTTAGAGCAGGCATCTCTTTCGATTTTGAGAGGTGAGATAGCATATCTTTCGATTTGATCATTATTTTCGTAGAAATCGTATATCTCAGGGTTTGATCTAGTTGGATCACCATCTGGTGCTGTTAGAGTAGGCATCTCTTTTGATTTTGAGCGGTGAGATAGCATCTCTTTTGATTTGATCATTATTTTCGTAGAAATCGCATATCTCAGGGTTTGATCTAGTCAGATCACCATCTGGTGCTGTTAGAGGAGGCTACACTCCTAACACAAAGCCATCATTTGAATCAAACTTGTATGCACAGATCAAACTCACA
>CAXKVR010000327.1:0-59963 GCA_964058845.1 Carex sylvatica
AGAAATTGCTCAACTAAAAAATAAAAACAAATTACAATTTCTGAATAAATTCTACATTGTTCGGGTTAATTTCAAGATTGTTCTTGTTAGAAAAATAATTTGTTGATGTAGAAAACAAAAATAGTAGTTTAAATGAGATAATTGAGGCACCATTTTCTATTTGTTCAATTGTCTAATGGAGAAGGACAAAATATTTATTACTACTATCAACAGTCGATGTTGCCTTGCAAAGAGGTATTGAGGATGCATGTCACTATAATGGATTTTTCAATGTCAAATGTCATGTGTACAATTTTAAATTATGTTGAAAATTAATTTTATTAGTAGTAATATGCAAGCAGAATGCATGTATAGTTAATAAATACAATTCTTCTTGATAGTTCTTTGCCAATAAATGCAACTTCAAATATGTTAGTTATTAATTATAGCAAATTCGGACAAATATGTTCTTAACAATTGTATGTACATATTCTTAACAAGTGTTCTAGGATAATTTTTCACATAAAATGGCACGAATTGGCAGTTCAATTTTAATTTATTAAACCTTCATTTTTACCCAACAAGATTACCCAAAACATTTTATTAGTACTATCAACAGTCGTTGTTGCCTTGCAAAGAGGTAATTAGGATGTCACTAATTTGGATTTTTTAATGTCAAATGTCATGTCATAGAGCACAATTATAAATGCTGTTGAAATTAATTTCATTAGTATTACTATGCATGCACAATGAATGTATGATTGTTTGCTAATAAATGCAACTTCAAATTAGTTCTTTGATACTGTTAGGTATTATAGCAAATTCGGACAAATATGTTATTAACAATTAATGTTACTAAATATATATATATATATATAAATATATAAAACTGTCACTAAAACAATAATTCGTGAGATGAAACTTATCTTAATTAATATTTTATACTTAATTAGGGTCTCATTCAGTTATTCCCAAACACTTTCCAACCAATTTTAGTAAAACTTTCTAGAAAGAAAAAGTTGAATAGAAAATTAGTTTAGACCATGTGATAATCATATATCAATTTTGTAATTTTAAAGTATTTTCAATGGCATGTTTTTACTGCTAAATTATGACTGGAAGCTTAATTTGCAAACAAAGAATGCTCAATATGGGGTAGTGAGTAAAGAGGGTGACAACAAGGCACGGGAGATTTTATTGTTATTAATGTTTGTCGTATGTAGAGAAAGATGCTAAAAAATATTTGCAGAAAAAGTTAAGACATGGAGGGAATTAGCAGACGGAAGTGCAAGACATATGGAGCATAGGGGTGGATAAATTGCTCATAACTCGCTTATTAAATGCTCACTTAAATTCGCTTATTTATCAATTCGTTTAAACTCGCTCATTTAAGCAGACGGAAGTGCAAGACATATGGAGCATAGGGGTGAGTAAATTGCTCATAACTCACTTATTAAATGTTCACTTAAATTCGCTTATTTATCAATTCGTTTAAACTCGCTCATTTAAGCATACGGAAGTGCAAGACATATGGAGCATAGGGGTGAGTAAATTGCTCATAACTCGCTTATTAAATGCTCACTTAAATTCGCTTATTTATCAATTCGTTTAAACTCGCTCATTAACAACTCGCTCATTTAAGCAGACGGAAGTGCAAGACATATGGAGCATAGGGGTGAGTAAATTGCTCATAACTCGCTTATTAAATGCTCACTTAAATTCGCTTATTTATCAATTCGTTTAAACTCGCTCATTAACAACTCGCTCATTTATTAAATGAGCGAGCATGAATATGCTCTAACTCGCTCATAACTCGCTCATTTAGAATTTGCCACATCTAATCCCTGCAACATTAAATCCCGAATAAATTTCTGCCACATTAGTCTTGCATCATTAAATCATGTGTAATATTCATAGTTTCATCATAAATGTTGTTAGTTTCTATTGGATTATTCTATTTTTGTAATAAATTGATTGTTATCTATTGATACTACTGTGAAAGTATTACACTTTGTTGGATGATACTATTGATTTTTGTTATATTCTATTGTTGTTTGTTGGACGATAGCTGCGAAAGTATCACTGTTGAAATATTGATGATACTGTTGATTTTTATAATATGATTCTATTTTTGTTGAATTTTTATTATATTTTATTTAAATGAATTATGACAATTTATTAAATTTTAGTACTCATAACTGGAGGATGCTACATTAGCACAAGAAGAGTTTTATTTTCTGCACTTGTTTTTAAACCATTTTTCTATTTTTAATTAAAGATTCAACAAGGTTGAATCATTTTGTAATGTTTTAACATTGAGTTTCATTTGGAACTCAAAACCTGTTTTATTTTCATCAATAACTTAAATAAGGACTTTGATCCTTATTGTAGATCTTCTCGCAAGCTTTCCGAAAAGTGGTCATACACTCAAAATGGAGCTACAAGTCAAAATCTATGACTGTTTTAAGTTCGGATGCTGAAATTTCAGCATTGTTCTGGTCTGGTCGAGGCTGATAAGACCCGGACAAGATGTTGTAAGACCGTACAAGATGTTGTAAGACCCGTACAAGATATTGTACGACTCGTACAAGATGTTGTAAGACCCGTACAAGATGTTGTAAGACCCGTGTCAGAACTTCTCAAATCCAGATTTCTTCTCGATTTCATCTAATTCCTGCAAAGTAAGAACAAACTTGCAGCAGTACCATATTCTATAGATATTCAATGCAATATGACTGATTTAATGATTCTAAACACAGGTTTTGGTACAAAATATAGGTCGGAAAGTAGATACGTTTGCAAGATATCAATAGGCTGGAAATATTTAATGTTCATGCATTCAACATATATTCATGCATGCAACATGTATTCATGCATGCATACCCAAAATACAACATCCATGCACAAATTAAATTCATGTACATGCAATATGTGTAATCCATACAAAATATATTAAATCCTGAACATATCTAGCTAGCTACCTAGTATAACAACAATCTCTTCTCGACATGTACAGTCTCGAGTCCTGCACATTCGAACTGTACAACTCTCCAATTCCACTCACTATAAGTATCATTTCCTCTGTCATGCGTCTTATATGGCTCAATATTCGACTTTTCAAAATCCTAACAGTCGATCCGAACCATTCATCTTGTTCTCCATATTAATATGTATTTGGAGACCAAATTTTATATTTTTTGAAAATTTTTTACTATTTTTTTAGATAGGTAGAAAATCACTTGATCTAAAAAATTATGCACCATTAAGATATTTGATTTTCTAACTATCTAAAAAATAGTAAAAAAATTCCAAAAAAATGTAAAATTTGGTCTCCAAATATATATTAATATGGAGAACAAGATGAACGACTTGATTCAACCGGTAGGATTTTAAAAACTCAAATATTGAGCCGTAGCACCGTAGTCCTCTATACAACCCATAGCACCCTAGCCTTACTCTCTCTCTCTCTATATATAATATATTGGTATATATAAATGGAGGCTTGCTCCTAATTCAAACATATATAATTAATATATAAAAAAAATCACCAACGGTCTAGAATAATAACAGATGACAAACTACAATATGCAAACGCCAACTCATACACATCTGATGGTGTAATATACTTTTGCTAATAACATCCAGAGGCGATGGAGTTTCCATTTTAACGGCATAATTAACGGTCGAAAAACTAATATTCCAGTCGGTCCGTAATTTCCAACTGATCGCGTTGGGGCCTAACGCCATCGGTTTGAGCCGATAGCGTATGCATGTACATTTCCTATCAGAACGATATGCATCGGCTCGTAACCAGATGGCAAAACGCGATTCTAACCGTTAGCAAAGGGTTTTTTTGTAGTAGTGATAATGCCAGCTTGTTAATTTGTGTTTCGAACATTGTTGGCTTGATTGGAAGCCATATTCGGTTATTTTCACCATTAATAATTTTAACAATCTTTATCCTCTCTTAAAAACTGGTTGGGCCTAACAACACCATGTTTTTGTGTAATTAAAAGCCTCACTTTGCACGGGTACATATCAATACCAATGACTTATGCTTGCTAGTACAGGTATGCTAATTGTATGTCTTAATACCTTGCTTTACACTCTTTTACCATCTCTCTGTACACTGGTACCAGGCAGTACCATCCTTGAATGCAATTTTCAGTTTTGCCAGGAATAAATCGCAATTTAACCGAAATTGCAAGGCTACAGTTCGTATTGTGAAAGTTGTAAGTTTAAACTGAAAATTGGAATTAGAACTTGATGGGATTTCGGGTTAGTCTGAAAATTTTAAAGATTTAAATGGGGCATTGAATCTGTTGGGCTAAGGCTTTAAATTAATTGAGGAATGTCATGCAACTCACTGTTGCTTAAGAGTAATGTGGTTAATTAGGGAACTTAAATTTGGTAGAAAAGTTGAAAATTGGGATCCTGGAATTAATAATAGACATACCAAATTGATCAAGTTTTGAAACAAATTTGAGAAACTAAGTATTTCATCCAAAACTGCACACTTTTTTATTACTTGAAGTTAATTAACAACGAATTTTCCGGAGTTGATATATATATAGGATAACAAAGTATGAAACTGATGCCCAAACTGTGATTAATTTTTTTATTTTTTATTTTGACAAACAAGACAATTATAACATTAGCTAGAGTAACTTTATATTTACGATTTTTGAACAAACTTGTACTTGGTCCCACTCCGTTCAATTAATTTTCTGGTTGTTGAACTGAGAAGTCTTAACTCGACGACTGGGCTCAAAACGAATTCACATCCTCTCCAATACCAGATAAGGGAATCTTTTACAATTACTAGATCTGCACCGTTCTTTTTAACTGGACACGAATCTGAAAGCACAAAATACTATCCGAATACCAAATCGGTTGAAATTTAATCTCAAACCGTAAAGTGAGGTTGATAACAATCAAAGGCGCTCAATGAGAACACTTCGGAGAATGCATATCATCCAAACACAGTGAATAGGAACTAACTGAGAAGGTGAAGGGTAATTAAGTTTGCTTTTTTACTTTTTTACACGATTAGCTTCGAAGTTAATTAAGTTTCGTCTTTTTTCCTTCTCTAGTTCAGAATAGTGATGCCAGACTTTAGTGTAGGACAGTTGACCTGGGTCAAATAAAGTGACTCACCGACTGCTGAATAAATTTATTCAGTAGTCGATAAGTCGCTTTATTTGATCCAGGTCAACTGTCCTAAACTAAAGTCTGGCATCACTGTTCTGAACTAGAGAAGGAAAAAGACAAAACTTAATTAACTTAAAATATATATATATATCGCAGGAATTTGCTGGTCCTTGGACATTTTTAATAAAAACTCAAAAATTTAGTTATTTTTATTAAAATATATTAGAAAATGAGTAAAAATAAAAATGCTAGTAATTTTTAATTTTGAATGGATAAATATCTAATTAAAGAAGTTGTGATGGATATATATCCAAATTTATCTTATAAAAATTATAATTAAATTTGTTCTCCAAGCACATTAATATGGAGATCATGCTAAGCGGTTCGAATTGACTGTTTTAACCTTAAAAACATAGATAATCATGATTTAAAAAAAAAAAATACTATCACAGAATCATCAAAAGTTTCGAAACCAATTTGATTGGAATTTTTTTACAAAAACCATCACTACCGGGGATGATCTTCAGTATGAAAATTTGAAACCGGATATCATACTCGGTATTGAATGCTACCCGGTATTGAATGCTCGGTATTGAATGCTACACAGGGTTAGATTGCAGATCAAAGGAATAATATTATATGTGGCGTAAGAAAGAGTGAAATTAAACAGAGACTTTCAGATTATTAGACATTAGAAATATGATTCAGAGCTGAGAGCCTAATCTATCAAGGGAGGAAACAATAAGAGAACTGTTAGGTGGTTAGATAATTAATCGAAAATAGTGAAAGAATTCGTCAGATTTTAAAATGGAAGAAAGCCGATATAGTTTATAACGTCCAGGTTATAAAGATAATTAATTCCTGGTTAACTTGATGAAAAATGAAAAAAATCGGAACGTTACTATCTGTAATGTCCAGAGATCACATCGCAAATTGATAATATTAAAAAAAATATATGAATTGTCATACAGATGTATACTTGTTGTCAAATATAATTACTGTAGTTATTATGTACGGACGCGAATAGAACTCCAAAATGTAAAACAAACAAAATATCAAATTAATGACAGTATAATTTTTAGTTACTAAATAATTGGCTCCCATTAAATATATATATTTCTGCATCCGCCTCTGAATGATAAGGACTTGCATAATGTGAAAATAATATTTTTATTTTGCAGAAGGACATATAAAATTTCACGAATAATTAGTATTGAGAGACTCTTTAACATCGGTTGGACTATTAAACAGATGGTGTAGATGTGATGATCTTTATCATCCGTGATGTAGATGAGCCGTCAGCATAGTTTGGTAAGTACCAACCCTGTAGTTTTCTTGAATCGATGGGGATGTTCTAACGGGTAGTATGCCCTTGCTGTTCGTACCTAGAGCTAATTAATTATATATATATATATATATATATATATATATATATATATATTGACGAAAAAGTAAAAAACTTCTTTTCCGTGCATTCAATTACTGATAGTTATGTGTATCGTGTTATTAATTTAATTTAGATATATATATATAAAATATTTAGTTACTAAATATATATATAAATAGTAAAAAATTCTAAAAAATTCTACACCATTAAGATAATTGATTTTCTAACTATCTAAAAAATTAGTAAAAAAATTTCAAAAAATGTAAAATTTAGTCTCCAAACACATATTAATATGGAGAACAAGATGAACGGCTCGATTCGAGCGTTAGGATTTTAAAAACTCGAATATTGAGCCGTAGCACCATATATAGTCCTCTATACAACACATATCACCCTAGCCTTACTCTCTCTCTCTCTATATATATATATATATATATTGGTATATATAAATGGAGGCTTGCTCCTAATTCAAACATATATAATTAAATATATTAAAAAAAATCACCAACGGTCCAGAATAATAACAGATGACAAACTACAATATGCAAACTCCAACTCACACATATCTGATGGTGTAATATACTTTTGCTAATAACACCTAGAGGCGATGGAGTTTCCATTTTAACGGCATAATTAACGGTCGAAAAACCAATAATCCCGTCCGTCCGTAATTTCCAACCGATCGCGTTGGGGCCTAACGCCATCGGTTTGAGCCGATAGCGTATGCATGTACATTTCCTATCGGGGCGATATGCATCGGCTCGTAACCAGATGGCGGAACGTGATTCTAACCGTTAGCAAAGGGTTTTTTTTGTAGTAGTGATAATGCCAGCTTGTTAATTTGTGTTTCGAACATTGTTGGCTTGATTGGAAGCCATATTCGGTTATTTTCACCATTAATAATTTTAACAATCTTTATCCTCTCTTAAAAACTGGTTGGGCCTAACAACACTATGCTTTTGTGTAATTAAAAGCCTCACTTTGCACGGGTACATATCAATACCAATGACTTATGCTTGCTAGTACAGGTATGCTAATTGTATGTCTTAATTCCTTGCTTTACACTCTTTTACCATCTCTCTGTATGTCTTAATACCTTGCTCGTAACCAGATGTCTTAGTACAGGCAGTACCATCCTTGAATGCAATTTTCAGTTTTGCCAGGGACTAAATCGCAATTTAACCGAAATTGCAAAGCTACAGTTCGTATTGTGAAAGTTGTAAGTTTAAACTGAAAATTGGAATTAGAACTTGATGGGATTTCGGGTTAGTCTGAAAATTTTAAAGATTTAAATGGGGCATTGAATCTGTTTGGGCTAAGGCTTTAAATTAATTGAGGAATGTCATGCAACTCACTGTTGCTTAAGAGTAATGTGGTTAATTAGGGAACTTAAATTTGGTAGAAAAGTTGAAAATTGGGATCCTGGAATTAATAATAGACATACCAAATTGATTAAGTTTTGAAACAAATTTGAGAAACTAAGTATTTCATCCAAAACTGCACACTTTTTTATTACTTGAAGTTAATTAACAACGAATTTTCCGGAGTTGATATATATATAGGATAACAAAGTATGAAACTGATGCCCAAACTGTGATTAATTTTTTTATTTTTTATTTTGACAAACAAGACAATTATAACATTAGCTAGAGTAACTTTATATTTACGATTTTTGAACAAACTTGTACTTGGTCCCACTCCGTTCAATTAATTTTCTGGTTGTTGAACTGAGAAGTCTTAACTCGACGACTGGGCTCAAAACGAATTCACATCCTCTCCAATACCAGATAAGGGAATCTTTTACAATTACTAGATCTGCACCGTTCTTTTTAACTGGACACGAATCTGAAAGCACAAAATACTATCCGAATACCAAATCAGTTGAAATTTAATCTCAAACCGTAAAGTGAGGTTGATAACAATCAAAGGCGCTCAATGAGAACACTTCGGAGAGTGCATATCATCCAAACACAGTGAATAGGAACTAACTGAGAAGGTGAAGGGTAAGTTTGCTTTTTTACTTTTTTACACGATTTGCTTCGAAGTTAATTAAGTTTCGTCTTTTTTCCTTCTCTAGTTGAGAACAGTGGTGTCAGACTAAATGAATAAACTTGTTTAAAAATCTCAGTTTTGAAATAATTACCTTTGCAATTTACAAGAGAGATTAGAGTTATTATTTTTGTGATTTGAGCAAGCAATTGAACTAGAATTTACAGGATACTTAGGATACTTAGATGCATGGTCTAAATTATCTCAAAATCAACATAATAAAAAAATCAGACTTACTGTGCTTTATTATGCTTTATGTTTTATGAATTTCAGATGGATGAAAATTTAAATTCTTATGCAAGTTTAATCGAAGAAATTACTTAGAATCCTTGGACATAGATCAATTGGTCTAAATTATATCATTATCAGGATTAATCTAATGTATTTTTGAATATGTTGTGCAGGTCGGCTGGGTATGGACACTATAAACATTTGTTTGAACTAGTGTTTGTTGAGGAGTTAACTTTTTTGTAATCAAAGACATTTTTATTTGTATTTTGGGTTTCTGTTACCCTCTTTTACCTAGTTCAACATGCTCCTATAACTCATTAAAATTGACTATTTTTTGAGACAAGTTGAAGAAATATGTAGTTTTGGAGGCCACTGGTATTGTGAGGGGTTGATTTTATCTTCTAATGTATTTCTATTGAACTCTTTGTTGAATCATTTGTTGTTAAATTTTTTTTTGTCTATTTATTATGAATATTGCTTGAATTAATTACTGCACATGAAAGGGTAATTTACTGCACAGTAATTTACTGCACATGAAAATGAATATTGCTTGAATTAATTACTGCACATGAAAGGGTCAAAGACTCAAAGTCAAAGGAATCCGAATATTGCTTTGATAATTTCTGAACGTTTCATTGGTGTAACTGAAGGAATTTTGTTTTGTTTTATTCGGACATATTGAACAGGGCCCGGGCCCGGACACTTTGTTCGGACAAACCTTTGAAGAAACGGACAAGGTCCGGGCTGATTAAACTGAAGTTGGTTTGGTCCGGGCCTGGACTTCCCCTCATTCCATTTAATTCGGACAGGGCTCAATTTTAGTGTTCAAAATTTTGGACAGGACATGATTATGGTAAAATGTCGGCCCATTAGCAGGTCTAGTCTAGGATAGTTAACCTGGGTCAAAAAAGCGACTCACCGACTGCTGAATAAATATCATATAAAACAGATCCTCTGTTGCGAGTATGGTGAGAGTGAGACATATAATTTAGTTTAAACAGCAAAGCAAATAAAGCAAACAATCCAATATAAAGCAAATAAAGCAAAGCAAATCAATCCATGGCCCCGGTTCTTAACATTCATTAGAACCAAATTAAATAGACCAAATTAATTCGGTTAGAGGTATTTATCGGTTCGGTTCAGTTCAAACTAAATTAAATAGACAAATCAAAATTTTATTTAGTTTTTAAAAATCATACCCAAATTAAATAAGAACCGACTAAATAAACGAAAGTAAAACTTAATTTGTTCGGTTGAACCAAAATAGGATATTAATCATAAAAATAAACATTCTTTTGTCAATTTTTTGATTTTTTTTTAAAGATGAATTTTAATTTTTTTTTTAGTTCAAATTAACTGGTTTTAAACTGAAACAAGCAATATATATGCTTGTCGTAATTTTTAAATTTTTTTAAAATGTTTGATCAGTTAAATCTAACTAGTTTTGAAGTTTCTAAATCGAATCAAACCTAACTATTAAATCAGTTTTAAAATATAAACCGATCAATTTAATGAAAAAAAATCGAGCTCTCACAGTTTAATTTAAAACTAATTAAACCGACAGGATAAACACCTCCAAAAATTTTGTTTCTAAGTTTGAAATTTACAATCCCTTTAAAATTAATGTCAAAGTCAATAGGGATCGAATGGTCCGGATTCTCTCCATAGTAATTGCAGACAATACAAATTTCTCCAACAACGGTATGAATGAAGTATGAGCTAGGTTGATGATTAGCGACACTATGTCTCTCCATACTCGCAACAGAGGATCTGTGTTATATGATATTTATTCAGTAGTCAGTGAGTCGCTTTATTTGACCCAGGTCAACTGTCCTAATCTAAAGTTTGGCATCACTGTTCTGAATTTGCTACGACTTGAGCATTTTTAATAAAAACTCAAAAATTTAATTATTTTTATTAAAATATATTAAAAAATGAGTAAAAATAAAAATGCCTGTAATTTTTAATTTTGAATGGATAAATATCTAATTAAAGAAGTTGTGATGGGTATATATCCAAATTTATCTTATAAAAATTATAATTAAATTTGTTCTCCAAGCACATTAATATGGAGATCATGCTAAGCGGTTCGAATTGACTGTTTGAACCTTAAAAACATAGATAATCATGATTTAAAAAAAAAAAAAAAACTATCACAGAATCTCAAAAGTTTCGAAACCAATTTGATTGGAATTTTTTTTACAAAAACCATCACTACCGGGGATGATCTTCAGTATGAAAATTTGAAACCGGATATCATACTCGGTATTGAATGCTACACAGGGTTACAAAGAACACAGGTATTGAATGCTACTCGGTATTGAATACACGGTATTGAATGCTACACAGGGTTAGATTGCAAATCAAAGGAATAATATTATATATGGCGTAAGAAAGAGTGAAATGAAACAGAGACTTTCAGATTATTAGACATTAGAAATATGATTCAGAGCTGAGAGCCTAATCTATCAAGGGAGGAATTAAACAATAAGAGAACTGTTAGGTGGTTAGATAAGATTGATAGAGTAGCGGACAAAAGTTGTTTTAATTTCTTTAAATTATGATGAATGAGAAAATTACACAATCAGTCTAGGATTTTTTTGTCGGGGGATAAAAAAAATATCGAATCGGGTTTAAATAGCTAATTGAATTTAAACTCATTAACTAATTGAGAACTTGATAAAAAAACAACGTTTTTACTTGTATTTTCTAATGCTATGATTTGTAATTTCTGATACTTTAACTTATAATTCTAATTACCAATCATAATTCATGAAATTTATTTTGATTTTAACACTAAATTTAACCCGAATTACAAATGAAACATCCAGAGGGGCAAAAAAAATTTCAAAAGAGAACAATATCGATCAGTATCGATAAATCACCACTAAAACTCAAAATTCAGGTGGAACGACTGCCCAGTTTCATGCTGGGTTCACCCCTGACAATCAGCCTAACTGATAACGATATGTTCCATTAATTTCTCAATCAGTATAGTCCCCACTAGGACTGGCAAAAAAGCTCGTGGCTCGTGGTCCGCTTGGTATTCGCCCGTGACTCGATCGGTAACAACTCGTTCATTAGTGGATTGAGTTAAAATTAGCTCGCTCGCTACATACTCGAGCCAAAATTAACGAGTTTGAGTTTGGTATGGCTCGGCACGAGCCAGCTCGGTCATTAACGAGCTATTTAATATACATAGTTTAATAGTTTAATCGGATCCATTAACTTTAGATTGAGATATTATGGTTTGTGAATGTTATAGCCAGTGTTATGGCAATTATACTTTGGACTGTGTTTAAGTTGATTGGTAATTTTGTATGAAATATGTGTGAATTAATTATAAGCAATTAAGTTAATTTGTATGAATTTGTTTGATTTGGTATGCATGAATTTATTCTGTGAATATGTTTGTATGAATTTAGGAATATATTTGTACGTATGAATTTAGCTATAAACTTAATTTATAGTAGTTGATTTACTCAATTACAATTGAATTAAGAGTATTTCTCAGTAATTAGTCATATAAGTATTATTTTATTTTAGCTATAATTGATAAGATGTGTTATGAAAATTTAAGATATAGCAGGAAAGAAAATATATAAATTTATAAATCTGCCAAGCTAGTAACGAGCTAGCTCGGCTCGCTCGGACAAGCCACGAGTCAGTTTTGAGCAATAGTTTTAGCTCGGAACCTAAAATCCAAACTCGCTCGCTCAGCTTAATATACCAACAAGCCGAGTACGAGTGTGGCCTAGCTCGCTCTTTAACAGCTCGTTGCCACCCCTAGTCCCCACTAACGAATTAATATTCCAAAACCAAAGACCTTATTTTCTCCTCTCTCCATTTTCTCTCTTTTTTTTTTCTGTTAATTAGTCAAGTCGTCCCTCTATTCAATTAAATTTGCACTTTCCTTATCTTTTTCCTTTTAACTTCTTAGACATGGTGTTTATAATATATATATTGATACTCAACTTCTTTTCAATCAACCAGCACTCCAAATTATCTTATTGCAATGACACTTGTTACACTTGTTTCCATATCACTTGTTCTCTTCTCCTTCTCCATCAAAACCACCACTCTAACACAAGCCTACTGCATTCCTGACCAACGTGATGCCTTGATTCAACTCAAGCAAGGTTTCAGCACCACTGAACTTCATTCATGGAATTCAAGTACCGACTGTTGCATATGGGATGGCATCACATGTGATGAGCAAACCGGTATGGTGACTTCACTCAACCTTATTGACAAGTTCATCTCGGGTGAAATCAACCCGGCTTTGTTCAATCTCAGCTCTCTTCGGTACCTCAACCTTGTCCGTAATGATTTCCACAATCTTATCCTTCCACAAACCGGGTTTGAGCGACTTGCTAATTTAACCCATCTCGACTTATCCTCTTCTGGCTTTACCGGTCAAGTTCCAATTGGCATTTCTTCCCTCACAAACCTGATCTCGCTGAACTTATCATACGCCTCAGAAGACCCTTCGAACTTCTCCAATATCAATACCTTGTATCTTCATGACACTGGCCTAAAAACCTTACTCAGCAACCTCACCAAGCTCCAAGTTCTTCGCTTGGATGGGGCTGACATTTCACTAAATGGATCTGAGTGGGGCAAGGCAATTTTTCAAGTTGGCCCAACTCTTCAAGAGCTATCCATGGTTTATTGTGGATTAAGAGGAAATTTCCCCAATGAAATATTCCACCTTACAAATCTAACAGAACTTGATTTATCACACAACCAATTGTCAGGATATTTAACTAAGTTCTCAAATGAATCATCAAGTTTGGCATATATCTACTTGGAATTCAACAATATTCAAGGACAGTTGCCAATTTCCATTTTCAAATTACCCCAGCTTGTTGATTTATATCTTGGATCAAATAACTTCAATGGTACACTGAATTTAGACATCATCAAGCACAATACAAAGCTTGAGTTTCTAGATTTGTCAAACAACAAGTGGTCAATTATAGAAGGGAAAAACCATAGCAAGTCATTCTATGATTCATTTCCCCAATTATCTTTTCTAGGGCTGGGATCGTGCAATTTAACAAAGTTCCCTTCTTTTCTAAATTACCAAACACAAATTGACTGCCTAGACCTCTCAAGGAATAAAATCAATGGTGTTATACCGAATTGGTTATGGAATAATGAAGGTTTCCTATGTCTCAATCTATCGCATAATTTCTTTACTAAAATAGAGGGGGATGCGCATTTTACGTCTCTCAGTAACTTGTCCCTTCTTGATATCCATTCCAACAGGATTTCAGGACCTGTACCTCTCCTCCCACCAAGAGTTCTATATGTGGATTTCTCATCCAACTACTTCTTTTTGTTGCCCCCATATTTCGATTCCAACCCCTTTTATCTTTCTTTCTCTAACAATAGTCTTACGGGAGAGATCCCCCTTTCCATTTGTAAGACAACATGGCCACTATTGAGTAACCATTCATATCTACAAGTGGTTGATCTTTCATATAACAATTTAACTGGTACAGTGCCACCTTGCCTTCTAGAAGATGCTGAATTTCGTGAAGTGCTTAACCTGAAAAGTAATCAATTAAGTGGATCATTGCCACAAAATATTAGTCAAGGATGCCAACTGAAAACAATAGATTTGAGTGGAAATAGAATAAATGGAAGTTTGCCCCAGTCACTGATGAACTATAACAATCTAGAGGTCTTAGATCTTGGAAATAATCAAATAGTGGATGGATTCCCTTTTTGGCTGGGAAATCTCCAAAATTTAAGAGTACTTGTTTTACGAACAAATCAATTTCATGGCACAATTTCGAATATGGAAGCCAGAACAAAGAAAAATGATTCTTTTTTTCCCTCGCTAAAGGTGTTTGATCTTTCTTCAAATCGTTTCGGAGGCATTATCTCCCAAATTGGTTTTCAAAACCTAAAGGCTATGATGACTAATTCAGATTCTAGTACATTTAAGTTTGGGGATTCACATTATTATTATCAGAATTCAATTACGGTCATATGGAAAGGAGAAGAAATGGAGATAATGAATTCACTCAGCATATTCAGCTCCCTTGATCTATCACAAAATGAATTTTTGGGAGAAATACCCAAAGATATCGAGAAACTCAAGTCACTTGTTGTGCTTAACCTGTCGCATAATGCTCTGGTTGGTTCAATTCCATCGGAATTTGCTAATTTACAACAACTTGAATCACTAGATCTCTCTTTCAACCAACTTTCTGGAAACATTCCCCAGGAGTTCACCTCTCTCACTTTTCTTTCTGCACTAAATCTCTCATACAACAAATTGGTTGGAAATATACCACGTGACCGACAATTTTCAACATTTTTGAATGCTTCTTACTTGGGTAATCCCGAATTGTGTGGTAATCCTTTATCAATGCAATGCCCAGCAGCTCCTTCAAATGAAGGATTTAATAAAGGTTTGTTGCCATCAAGGTCTTCTACTGATATAATTGAGTTCTCTATTTCTGTTGGATTAGGATTAGGTGTGGGGTTTGCCTCTGTAATTGGGGCTCTGATATCATCGAAAAATGTGAGAGAGAGGTTTAATTTTATTGTAGATAGGTTTTATTTTCGATATTTTCACTGATTGAAGTATTTAAGAGCTTTGTGGTGTTATATTCTGAAGTCAAAATGATATATGGGCTTCGGCCCATATTGTTTCACGGAAGTGAATTTTCAAATGGAAATTAAAAAGTGGAGAGGCAGAGAGGGTCAAGTAGCGTGAGTCTCTTCTTTTTCTCCAAGTTGTTCTCTCTTTGTTTCGATCCACCGATACACTTAAAGAATCTTATAGATTAGTGTATGAAATTGTAAGAGAGTGTGAGAGAGTATTATTAGTTTGATTATCTCCTTGTATTTGTAAAGACTCCTTGATATAGTGAAATTGCGCTGTGTGCTCCCATGGTTTTTTTCCCAAAGAATTTCCACGTAAAATCTTGTGTATCTCTTTTATTTTTTGTGCTTGATTACTTGTTTGTGTCGGCTTCTTAGTCAGATATTGGTGTATGTCCGCAAAGTGTTCGACGAAATCACTCCTTGAACGCTTACACGTATTGTTCCCAACATGTTTATAAAATATACGTAGGTACGTACCACTATCTATTTTCTTAGAGCTTGGACTTGGTCTATGAAATGCTTTTTTTTATCCTCTGCAAATTTGTCAAAAAAATTATTAATAGGAAAATTCAAATAAAAAAATCGAGAACAGTGAAAAAATTCGTCATATTTTAAAATGGAAGAAAGTCGATATAGTTTATAACGTCCAGGTTATAGAGATAATTAATTCCTAGTTAACTTGATGAAAAAGGAAAAAA
Source organism: Carex sylvatica (assembly GCA_964058845.1). Taxonomy (NCBI): domain Eukaryota; kingdom Viridiplantae; phylum Streptophyta; class Magnoliopsida; order Poales; family Cyperaceae; genus Carex; species Carex sylvatica. Next base: position 16,120 of record CAXKVR010000327.1, read on the forward strand.
ATCGGAACGTTAGTGTCTGTAACGCCCAGAGATCATACAAAAAAACAACCTATCTTCAGCGATCTACATTACATACCTCTAATTTTTTTATTTTTTATTTTATTGATGGTGTCTGGAGGTTATTGAAATCAACGTCCTTTTTTTTTAACGTTTTGTTAATTACCGGATTATATTTCGTTAATCAGGATGTTATGATTTATAATGTCTAAATTATGAAGTTTTCTTAAATTTCAAATTCTGACATAACCTTTTACTATTGTCGATATTATTTTATTTTATTTTTCTATTAATAATTTTTTTGTCAAATTTATGGTAGGAACCCGTTGTATGATTGTCTGTTAACATAGGCATCACTGTGTTGAATTTGATATAATGATACCACTGAAAATATTAATTATTAAAATCACTTTGGGATCAATTCACGTTGATACTTAATTCAAAAATTCCATTTCAATAAGCTTAGATCAAAATATCTGATTCATCTAAGTTGTCAGCCAATTATCTTCTAATAAATATATTTAAAAAGTATTCATTAATTAAAAATTGGTACATTTAAATAATAATATCCGAATAATTTACTTTCATCAAGTATGTGGCACGAATATAGTGATGAAATTTTGTCTGTACAGTTTTTAATTATACATCAATTTCAAATTATACAAAATATTTTTCTTTCTAAGGAAATTATACTTCTTATTTCTTATTGGCTACAAGTATAGAAAAAAAAAAATCTACCACAAGTAACAAATCTACAAAACATTTATTTACTTTATTAGAATGAAATTTGAGAAAATCTAGAGTGTGATGTACTCACTAAATGGATTTGGTCATGAGCACAACTCTAAAATTCTATTAAATTGGCTTCAAACAATAAATTCAAACTGTTGAAATTCATCTACTTTATGAATGATGTACATGGAACTTTTTGAAAATTTTGAATTCATTTAGTATAAGGTCGAGTGCTAAAAAAAATGTATCTTTTGATAAGTTATTTTATAATTTATTTTATGTATTCATTTTTCATCAACTTTTTTATTGCTCGACTTTGTAGGAAATATATTCGAAACTTTAAAAGTTTGCATCTATATGCATCACTCTTCACTCATGAAGTAAATAGATTTCAATGATTTGGATTCGTTGTTTGATGTTAATATTAATCCGATAGACTTTTAGAGTTTATGCTCACCAAATTTTCTTGATAAGCACATCACACCCTAACTTTGCTTATTTAAGAAAGTTAATATTGTGTATGAATATCACACCCCGCGACCGCGGGCCGTGACAGGGCCCTGCCGTAAGCATACAACTCCATGTATGCTTACAAGGCAATTAAAATTATACACATCACAGCACGACAAAATAATATAAAACAAGTTCATATATAATAATCCAAGTACACGAGACTGGTAAAAGTATAACATGTCAAAGCTATCTCATACGGATACCAACCATCAGGTATGACATAAAGAGCTATACAACAAAAATTAATATATACATCTCTAGTCAAATAACAAAACAACTACTGAGGTAATGGTGACATATACCGGATGCTTACTACTCGCGTGCCTCTCCCGACTCATTCGCACCAAAACCTGTAAAAGAACCCAAAGGGTGGGGGTGAGAATAATTTCTCAGTGCGAATTTGCCACAATCAGGTTATTGAGCTTGCAATCAAATTCCATGTTCAAAAATAAAACCCAAATAATAGTGCATTAACAGATTGAAATTCATACATAAAAGAATGTATATGCTTGACAACAATAATCAAATAAATTACAACTAACGGAATTTCCAAAATGAAGTTCAAACAAACACATATTTTGCTTAACTCATATTATTAGGGCTTGTAGCACATATAGATGTTCCACCGAGCTGGACCCTTTATCTGACACCCATCTGTAGCTGCTTGGCTTAACCATTTACTAAGGTCTGGTTTAAAGTCATAAGATGAAAATTTACTTCTAATAGTTCAAAATATCGTATTATTCAATTGACCATCCAAATGCATTAACACGTAGGCTAATGTCCCCGAGCCACAGACGTTACACACTTGTCACCCACAATTTCAATCCACATATAAATATAGTCACCCACCCCTCATTCCAACCAGTACTGAGAAACCATGAGGGTCATTCACCGAATGCGCCAGAAATATCCTGGAATCAAAGTCAGCTAGCCAGACTTTGCAAATTAATTCACAAATTCATTCACGTATGATTTCCCAATCATAAATTCCGTGGTGACTTTCAACCATAATCAAATCATAAGAGATCAATCCAATTAACAACCATACAAGCATGCAAATCTTCTATGTCACATCAATTCAGTTTTAACTTGATTGGGCTATACACATGATTCACACAATTCAATTATGCAATAATTAGACATACAACATGACAATCCAAGAACCCCTCACCTGGTTACGAAGAGAGTATCGCGCGCTTATAGTTCGGACGTCTCGAATGGTCCCGCAACGTCTTGCTCAACCGAACCTACACCTATATTACATATGTACTTGATTTAACCTTTGCTCGATGATCGAGATGCTTAATTTAGTTACATTAGTTATTTTATACCGTTCTCAGCATAATCCATATACCTTGGTGTCAACCTTTTTTATTCATCTTTATTACTTAACCTCTATAAAATTTACATAATTTACATCTGGGTCCTCTAAACCATACACAATTTCATTTTAGTCATTCATTATCTTGCTAATTTGATTCTCGTAGCAATTCGAGGGTTGAATGTATAAGAATTCTAAAAGGTAACCAAACAATTTTCTTCAACTGTACTCATTTAATCAATTCCTTCTCATACTAATTTGGTGGTTGTTCATCTAAGATATTTTTGTTACGTTATGAAATTTTAACAATAAATTTTTGAATATTTTAAAAGCAACAATCGAAAAATCATACTAACGAAATAGAAATTTAAACATTAAATAATGTCTTCCTCGATAAGCAAGTTAAGTGTGAATCGAAACCGCATCAAAAATACAAAGTTCTGAACCTTTATAGGTCCAGTGCGTCCGCACTAGTGGTAAGTGCGGATGGTTGATCCGCACTGACTTCAGTTTCCTTTTAAATTATGTTCTGAATTATACCAGTGCGTTCGCACTAAATTTGAGTGTGTCCGCACTGATAAATTCTGTATTGGCTGAATTTTCTGAAATCTGACAAGTCCTGAGTACTGGTGTCTTGACCCGCACTAAAATTAAATGTGGACGCATTAGGCTCAAACTTTTTCTTGTTCAGTGTCATTTTAATGAAAATTTAGTTAAGTACTGAGTGTGTCTGCACTGTACGTGAGTGCGTCCGCACTCGTATATATTTTTGTATTTTCTGAGCTGCTAAAATTCTGTTAAGTGCTGAGTACGGGTGGCTAACCCGCACTGAAATTGAGTGCGCCCGCACTCATGAATTTCCTGTATTTTTTAGAGTTCCTATTAACTGTCTAAGTGCAGAGTGTGGGTGACTGACCCGCACTGAAAGTGAGTACGTCCGCACTCAGAGGGTCTTTTAATAAAATTTCAAAATTTTCTCTTTTTCCTTTCTCTCTTTCCCCTCCGTCCCTTTCCTTGTGTGTGTTCCGCCAAATAAAAAAGAAAAAAAGAGAGAGACTCTCCTCTACCTCTCAGACCACCCAATCTCTTGAGAAATCGAAGGTAGAAGCGAGAAATTGATTGAATATCTCGTCTAGCTCTCCCACTCGGTACTCCTTTCTCTCCTCTCTTCTCATCAAATTCAAATTTTCACTATTTTAGGGTTTTTGCTAGAAACCCGACATTTGTGCATACATTGCTAGTAACCATCTTCATTGAGCTTCCTTGTTGTTTATTTATCGATTATTTTCTCAATTTCATCTCGATTTTGGATTTCCATTTCTAGGGTTTTTGGTACTAAATCTGAAATTGGAAAATATTGTTGTTTGATTAGGCAAATCCGACCAAATAGACTTATAATCGGTAAACCTCTCCCTCAATCTTGACATCTAGTGATTAATTCAAATTTTGACCAAATTTGGATTTAATTAATCGAGAAATTGCATTGTTATGAGGACCAACGTAGTGAAACGGTAAATGAATTATTACCTAATTAGAATTTCGTATGGGTTAGAGGAACCTAGATGTAAATGTGTGAAGTTTTAGAGATTTTTTAGTAAGAAATAAAGAATCAAAAGAATCGATACCAAAGCATAGAAATTGGTTAAGGAAAGTATACGCTAGTAATAAACTCGAGTAATCATCTCGACCGTTGAACCAGGATTAAACCAAGTGTATATGTAATATAGGTGTAGGCTCAGTCGAGCAGGAATTCGCGGGACATTTCGAGACGTCTGATCCGTAATTAAGCGATACGCTCGTCGTAAACAGGTGCGGTATTCTTGGACTTGTTTGATATTTCATTTTCAGGAATTAAATTCTTTATTTGTTTGTAATGTTGAATGTCTGATTGTTGCATCATTGAATTGCATAAATCATTTGCATAGCCCAATCAAATTAAACTCGAATTGACGTGACTTGAATGATTTGCATGCTTGTACGGTTGTTAGTTGTGTCGATCTATTATGATCAGATTATGATTGAGAGTCACCACGAATTATTGATTAAGAATGTACATGTGAGTGAATTTATGAAGTTGAGCTGTATAGCTGACTTGGATCCAACGAATTTGCAAAGTTGAGCTGTATAGCTGACTTTAAGTCCGGAATCCTTCTAGTGCTTTAGGTGAATGGCCCTCAGTTTTCTCAGTACCGGTTGGAATGAGGGGTGAGTGATTATATTGATATGTGGATTGAAATCGTGGGTGACAAGTGTAACGTCTGTAACTCAAGGGCATTTTCCTACGTGTTAATGCATTTGGACGGTCAATTGAATATTATGACAATTGGAATGATTTCAAAGTGAATTTTCTTTATATGACTTTAAACCATACCTTAGAAAATGATTAAGCCAAGCAATTATAGATGAGTGTCAGATAAAGGATCCAGCTAGGTGGAAGGTCTATAGATGTCAGTAACTCTACATACGAGGGTTAGATAAAGGATCCAGCTCGATTGAACATCTGTAGTTGCTACAAGCCCTAATAAATAAATGAGTTAAGCCAAATATGTGTTTGTTTGAACTTCATCTTGGAAATTATGTTAATTGTGAGTCATTTGATTAATTGTTGTCGAGCATATGCATCCCTTTAATTATGAATATGTATCTGTTTGAATTGATATTGTATGGGTTTCATTTTTTAATATGGAGTTTGATTGCAAGTTCAATAATCTGACTATGACAAATTCGTACTGAGAATTTATTCTCACCCCCACCCTTCGGGTTATTTTACAGGTTCTGGTACGACTGATTCCGGGGAGGCACGCGAGTAGTAGGCCTTTGGTAGTATGCCCTTATATGACCATAGATATATATATATATATATATATATATATATATTGTTGTATAGCTTTGGGGTAGACCTTATGGTTAGTATCCGGATGAGATACTTTTGATGTATTAAACTCTGACCAAACTGTGTACTCAGGATTTATATATATGAACTTGTTTTTATATTATTTTGTTGTGAACTTCTGAATGTATTTTAAATTGCCTTGTAAGCATACACGGAGTTGTATACTTACAGCGGGGCACTGTCGTGACCCGTGGCCGGTGTGACAATTTTAGAGGTAACAATTCAATTTTTCGATTACTTAAATCCTAAATTGATCAAAAATCAAGATAATTTCTAGGTTTTAAAGATAGAGAGAGGGACTTACCGATTACACTTCTATTGGGTTGGATTAGACTAAACAATCACAATTCTTTCCTAATTTTTGGATTTGAGCAAAACCCTAAATTAAAAATCAAGATTGAGATGAAATCGAGAAGAGAATCACCAAATTAACAACATGAAAGCTCAATGGAAATAGATTACTCGTAATTTATACATGAATTTCAGATTTAAGTAAAAACCCTAACAATGGAGAAAATTCAATTTTGTGAGAAGAGAGAAGAAGAAAAATGAGTACCAATGGAGAGCTAGAGGGAGATAATCAACCAATTTTCCACTTCTTCCTTCAATTTGGCAAGAGATTTGGTGAATTTTCAAGGGAGAAGAAGGGTTTTCCTCTTTTCTTCTTTCTTTTGGTGGAACACACCAAGGCAACGGGGGAGGGACTAGAAAATTTTTGATTCAGGGGCGGAACTAGAAAATTTTGATAGAGGTGGTTGAAAATTAAAATGCATAATTGTAGTGAGAAAGATTTGAACTCAAGACCTCTCAACCTCAGAATAGAGATTTAACTACTATGCTTCAACCAAACATTTGTTATATATTGAGTGTGGCTAGATCATATAGAAAGTTAAAAATAAAATATATATTAAATTTCTATATGTATAATTAAAATTTTGAAATCATATATAAAAGTGGCTTAATCACCTTTGGTTAAGCCTTAGATCTGCCCCTGCATTTGAATGAAAGAAACTTTTTATTGTAACAATTAGAATATTAAATAGTTAGATGATTTGACTTCTAACTTTTGCTATAAAAAAAAAAATTATCCTCTCTTAAAGTACGTACTGGTTCGGCCTAGCACCTCGTGTGCACCCGATGGCTCAACTACTATGTTTTTTTATAATTAAAAGCCTCTCTTTGCACCGGTACATATCAAATACTGAGACTTATGCTTGCTAGTTCAATTCTGCTAATTGTATGTCTTGATCAATGTTGTAAAAAATGTTCGTTCAGGTTGATTAATTGACTGATTAGTCGTTAATAGTGACCAAATCGTCATAGATTTTTATGACTAATTGACTGATTATTTTTTATTATGATTAATTATTCTCGATTAATCGCTTGGCGGTACCCTGTCCGTCTGACAACCACATATCATTATTTACAATATTGGTTTTGATACCTTGTTTTACACCCTTTTGATGCGTCGCATTAGGTTATAAGTAAAAGAAATCGCAAGGCTATAAGTAAGAGAAATTGTTTTGCGAAATTGTAAGTTTAAATCGCATTAGGTTGAGCTCCCTTTTTCTTCTCGGACTGCTGAAATAAAAGTTGAAACTGGAAATTGCAAATCAATAGTTTGTAAAATTTGGGGATAGTAGCTCACAGTTGCTTAAATTTGGGGATAAAAATTGCAAATTTGCAATCTGAAATTTATGACATACTAAACTGATTAAGTTTTAAAACAATAATGAAAATCCTTGATTTTGCTTTTTGAAGGTTAATGAACAAATGCTCATTGATTATAATAAAATTATCTACAAACAGAATCATGAGGAATTCATTTATACTAAAAAATTTCAATATTACGTATTTTTCTTTCTAAATTTCACAATATCATATAATACTCTTTTAAATTGAAAAAAAATTACAAATTTACTCACATTATTGTCTTTTATATTAAAACTCACTTTAAATTTATAAATACTCTATTTTAACCTTTACTGTTCATCAAGCAATATCCGTTCAACAATATAAAAATGTAATGTTTGAATATGCATGCGTTCTTCTTTGACCATATATATGTGGGATTAAAATAGCAAAAAGAAACAACAATGCTTGCTTCATTTTTATGGTGTGGTACAATATCAATGGAACATTGAGTTGATATGTGGATTATATCATTACCAGCTGTACTAACATCGAACCAATTCTCTATTGCTCTCCAAATAGGAGAGCAGAATCCTGCTATTTTAAACCTAACTGTTCATCTGTATTGAGATTCGTGCACAAAAAAATTCAACGGTTAGATTTTAAATAGCAAGATCCTGCTCTCCTATTTGGAGAGTAGCAGAGACAGATCCTGCTAACACAGCAATATCAAATTTTTTTATTCGAGTTGTTGATAACTTGATATTGATTTATCAGATAAATTTAGGAATTCATAATTTTAGTTTTTGGTACACCAAGTAGGTCGTTTTATTTATTCGTAGCATCAAAAATAAATTAATAAAATGAATAGCATTATTTTCTAAATTTTTCGAAAATAGCAAACTGAAATGAAGCGTGTGGCCCCGTGACGAAATATGTAGTCTGCAACCTGGAATTGTGATGCTTTATTACATTATGGATATGGAGGAAATCGTCTTTATAATGCAATTATATTTCTAGAGATAATAATGAAAACTTTGTTTAATTAGTATAAAATCATTATATTAATTTGAAATTAAATTTTTATCATGAACAAATTTTAGTGATGTGCAAATATTGTTAATTTTTATCAAATAATATCATATTAGTGTTTGTAAAAGGCTTAATTTAAGGCCTATATTTAGATTTTGAGTGGAGATCATGACTCCCAAATTTTTTGAGCATTTAGGGTTTATATTTTGAGCCGAATCAGAGCCTACAAATGGTGCTCCATTTAATAGTAAATTTGAGAAAAGAGATGATCAATTAATAAACCTGAGAAAAGAGATGTGAGATAGCTGAATTAATGTAAGGAGAGATAGATGTTGCACTAATTAAGAGAGGTGAGGCCTGAGGAAGAGAGACACGCAAAGATTTTATCAAGAATCGGACTGAATTAACCTTTAATATGCATTATTAGGATCGGTTGTTATAAAAAACCGATCCTAATTAGCATAAATTAGGATCGATTTTTATAAAACACCGATCCCAATAGTATCAGGATCATCACTTTCACAATTTCTATTTTGTACAATTCAACATTACTAAGATTTCTGTCAATCAAATCTGATAAGCCATTGCACTTAGATTTTTCTTCTAATAGTTTAATCAGATGTCAATTCTCTTCAGTCTTGGAATCATCAATATTTTTTCTTCCACATAGAATCTCTATTACCACCACACCAAAACTGTAAACATCAACCTTCTCAGTGATCATTGATGTCAGTCATTCAGGTGCTAAATATCCAGGAGTGCCCCTCATTTTGGTCATTACTTTGCTAATGTCCTTGTCGATAAGCTTGGACATCCCAAAGTCGGCAACTTTAGCATTAAATTTTTCGTCTAAAAGAATATTTTCTGGCTTGATATCGAAATGGATAATTTTTTGCCTACATTCCTCATGGAGATAACATAAACCCTTGGCTATGTCGGTTATAATTTTGAATCTGACGGGCCAATCCAAAGGAACTCTCCCATCTCTGCAGCAGATCCACTGATCCAATGACCCGTTACACATGTACTCATAAACTAAAAGCCTATTCAACTTGTCAGCACAAAAACCGATCATCCTCACCAGATTGTTGTGATGGATACTGCCAATAGTCTTGACCTCTGCCAAAAAATCCTTCTTTCTATGTTCGACATTATCCAACCGTTTCACTGCTATTCTCTCATCACCCCACCTTCCTTCAAACACAGTAGCAAATCCACCTTTTCCGAGAATTTTGACAAAGTTTTTTGTGGCCACTTGTAGCTCTTTGGAAGTGAACCTGGTTGGCATCTCTGGTATTTGTTGAATGATATCTTCATCTTGCTCTTCTTCACGTCTTCTCAAACACACTTTGTAAATACTAATTAAGGTTAGCATAAAGAGCAGAGCTCCAAATGTGGAACCCAGTATTGCCCCTAGCCCAACATTGGAAGTAGAAGGTGATAAAGAAGTAGAAGGTGGTGGAGAAGTAAAAGGTGGTGAAGGGGCAACTTGAACCTTTATATATGCAGTAGAGCTAAAATATTGGTTCTCTGATTGAATATACTGGAGGGAAAAAACCTCTGTTAGTGTTAAACACGTGCCATCTTGTAAGTTCCCATCATAAGACTTAAATAGAGCCGCTTTACAATTGCAATTTTGAAGGCATGCCTTTTTGCAACTCTCCTCATCAGTTGAATTATTTGCAACGTTATCAACATCATTGAAATAGGATATATAGTTAAGATCTAACAAAAGGTGATTGTTTATGTCATGACAAGTTATATTAGTAACTGCAGAGCAGCCCAACTCTGCTTGCCAGTTATCAACTGGCTTGAAATAATCTTCTGAGGTTCCTGTGGGGCAAATGCATTGTCCATTATTGCAAATTCCATAGTGCCCACAGACTGTTGGGTAATCACAGTTACTCATCTTCAACAAATCAGCCACCATTGTCAACTGATAATCATCAAAATCATAAAGTCTGAAGTGTCCATCAGACTCTAATCTCATGTATTGTATTGTTTTAGAAGGTGGAAATTTTAAAACAATAAAGCCCTTATCAGTATTGGATAACGTAGAGAACATAGTTAGGCTGCCATTCATGAATTTTAAATACATTGACTTGTCTACAGTTCTATTTGAATTGTAGGTTGTTCCATTTGAATAGCCATAGTAATATATCACTGGGGAATTTGAACTGACAAATCCATAGAAACCATCTGCAAGGAGAGTGAGATAAAGTTGTAGAAGGTTGGTGCCTATCTCCATTTTTTTTAAAGGTTGGACCGTCCGATTGACTCATTAAGCCAGATTTCCATGTATAGCTTTCTTCCAAATTCTCTTTTCATAATTATCGAGTAACAATTCTATAATTTTAGAGAGATCAATTAATACAAAAATTTGTAAGTAAATTAAGATCTCGGAGAAATTCTACATTATTCGGTTTAATTTCAAGATTTTCTAGTTCTTGTTTGAAAAAAAAAAAAAAACTACTGTCTAATGGAGAAGGACAAAATATCTCATTAGTAATATCAACAATCGTTGTTGCCTTTGCAGATATTCCTTGAATACTTTGGATTATATTCAACAGTTTTTGTTGTCTTGCAAATATTTCTTAATCATCCGGTGAAAAATTTCTTTAAAATAAATATATAATAGATGACATGACAAATCAAATTTAAGTGGTTCTTCTGATTCTAAATTAATTAACTAGCATAAAAGCATATTATTAATTAGTCAAGAAACTTTTACTTAATAAAAGTTGACCTTTAATTGGCTGTAGTACAACAAATATTGAATTCTCATTCTTAATTGAATTGAATTAAATAATGCTTATCTTTAGTTACGTATTCTTGTGAATAATTGATGCGGCTCTAAATTATGAATTTAGGTTGTTTGATTGTATTTTTCTTTTATCAGAATGTAGAATTTTAGAGAAATTAATTAAATGAAAAAATTATAAGCAAATGAAGATCTCTCGGAAATTCTACATTAGGATTCATTTTAAGATTTTATGGTTATTGTTTGGAAAAAAAAACTTAGTCGATGTAGAAAACAGAGACTAGTAGTTCAAGTAGTTTAGACAGAGACTATCAACAGTCCTTGTTGTCTTGCAAATATTCCATGAATAATTTGGATTATATTAAATAGTCATTGTTGCCTTGCAAAGAGGTAATGAGGATGTCACGATGATGGATTTTTCAATGTCAAATGTCATGTCATAGAGCACAATTTTAAATGTTGTTGAAAATTAATTTTATTAGTACTACTATGCAAGCATAATGCATCTATATTTGATAAATACAACTCTTCTTGATAGTTCTTTGCCAATAAATGCAACTTGAAATATTTTGGTTGATATTTGTTAGGTATAGCAAATAAATGGAAGAAAATTCGCTGTTGTTTTTGAATAAGAATTTAGAATTTAAGAGAAATTGCTCAACTAAAAAATAAAAACAAATTACAATTTCTGAATAAATTCTACATTGTTCGGGTTAATTTCAAGATTGTTCTTGTTAGAAAAATAATTTGTTGATGTAGAAAACAAAAATAGTAGTTTAAATGAGATAATTGAGGCACCATTTTCTATTTGTTCAATTGTCTAATGGAGAAGGACAAAATATTTATTACTACTATCAACAGTCGATGTTGCCTTGCAAAGAGGTATTGAGGATGCATGTCACTATAATGGATTTTTCAATGTCAAATGTCATGTGTACAATTTTAAATTATGTTGAAAATTAATTTTATTAGTAGTAATATGCAAGCAGAATGCATGTATAGTTAATAAATACAATTCTTCTTGATAGTTCTTTGCCAATAAATGCAACTTCAAATATGTTAGTTATTAATTATAGCAAATTCGGACAAATATGTTCTTAACAATTGTATGTACATATTCTTAACAAGTGTTCTAGGATAATTTTTCACATAAAATGGCACGAATTGGCAGTTCAATTTTAATTTATTAAACCTTCATTTTTACCCAACAAGATTACCCAAAACATTTTATTAGTACTATCAACAGTCGTTGTTGCCTTGCAAAGAGGTAATTAGGATGTCACTAATTTGGATTTTTTAATGTCAAATGTCATGTCATAGAGCACAATTATAAATGCTGTTGAAATTAATTTCATTAGTATTACTATGCATGCACAATGAATGTATGATTGTTTGCTAATAAATGCAACTTCAAATTAGTTCTTTGATACTGTTAGGTATTATAGCAAATTCGGACAAATATGTTATTAACAATTAATGTTACTAAATATATATATATATATATAAATATATAAAACTGTCACTAAAACAATAATTCGTGAGATGAAACTTATCTTAATTAATATTTTATACTTAATTAGGGTCTCATTCAGTTATTCCCAAACACTTTCCAACCAATTTTAGTAAAACTTTCTAGAAAGAAAAAGTTGAATAGAAAATTAGTTTAGACCATGTGATAATCATATATCAATTTTGTAATTTTAAAGTATTTTCAATGGCATGTTTTTACTGCTAAATTATGACTGGAAGCTTAATTTGCAAACAAAGAATGCTCAATATGGGGTAGTGAGTAAAGAGGGTGACAACAAGGCACGGGAGATTTTATTGTTATTAATGTTTGTCGTATGTAGAGAAAGATGCTAAAAAATATTTGCAGAAAAAGTTAAGACATGGAGGGAATTAGCAGACGGAAGTGCAAGACATATGGAGCATAGGGGTGGATAAATTGCTCATAACTCGCTTATTAAATGCTCACTTAAATTCGCTTATTTATCAATTCGTTTAAACTCGCTCATTTAAGCAGACGGAAGTGCAAGACATATGGAGCATAGGGGTGAGTAAATTGCTCATAACTCACTTATTAAATGTTCACTTAAATTCGCTTATTTATCAATTCGTTTAAACTCGCTCATTTAAGCATACGGAAGTGCAAGACATATGGAGCATAGGGGTGAGTAAATTGCTCATAACTCGCTTATTAAATGCTCACTTAAATTCGCTTATTTATCAATTCGTTTAAACTCGCTCATTAACAACTCGCTCATTTAAGCAGACGGAAGTGCAAGACATATGGAGCATAGGGGTGAGTAAATTGCTCATAACTCGCTTATTAAATGCTCACTTAAATTCGCTTATTTATCAATTCGTTTAAACTCGCTCATTAACAACTCGCTCATTTATTAAATGAGCGAGCATGAATATGCTCTAACTCGCTCATAACTCGCTCATTTAGAATTTGCCACATCTAATCCCTGCAACATTAAATCCCGAATAAATTTCTGCCACATTAGTCTTGCATCATTAAATCATGTGTAATATTCATAGTTTCATCATAAATGTTGTTAGTTTCTATTGGATTATTCTATTTTTGTAATAAATTGATTGTTATCTATTGATACTACTGTGAAAGTATTACACTTTGTTGGATGATACTATTGATTTTTGTTATATTCTATTGTTGTTTGTTGGACGATAGCTGCGAAAGTATCACTGTTGAAATATTGATGATACTGTTGATTTTTATAATATGATTCTATTTTTGTTGAATTTTTATTATATTTTATTTAAATGAATTATGACAATTTATTAAATTTTAGTACTCATAACTGGAGGATGCTACATTAGCACAAGAAGAGTTTTATTTTCTGCACTTGTTTTTAAACCATTTTTCTATTTTTAATTAAAGATTCAACAAGGTTGAATCATTTTGTAATGTTTTAACATTGAGTTTCATTTGGAACTCAAAACCTGTTTTATTTTCATCAATAACTTAAATAAGGACTTTGATCCTTATTGTAGATCTTCTCGCAAGCTTTCCGAAAAGTGGTCATATACTCAAAATGGAGATAGAAGTCAAAATCTATGACTGTTTTAAGTTCGGATGCTGAAATTTCAGCATTGTTCTGGTCTGGTCGAGGCTGATAAGACCCGGACAAGATGTTGTAAGACCGTACAAGATGTTGTAAGACCCGTACAAGATATTGTACGACTCGTACAAGATGTTGTAAGACCCGTACAAGATGTTGTAAGACCCGTGTCAGAACTTCTCAAATCCAGATTTCTTCTCGATTTCATCTAATTCCTGCAAAGTAAGAACAAACTTGCAGCAGTACCATATTCTATAGATATTCAATGCAATATGACTGATTTAATTATTCTAAACACAGGTTTTGGTACAAAATATAGGTCGAAAAGTAGATACGTTTGCAAGATATCAATAGGCTGGAAATATTTAATGTTCATGCATTTGATAAGCATAAATTATATACACATTTAATCTAGATTTTATTATGAAATAACACCAATTGTCTTGTATTTATTATGTAAAATGATCAAAATACACCTAGAATCAAGTTATTGCAGTTATTTGACTTTTCTATGCAGGAAATAATGCAAAATAGCAAAAATACCCCCCAGTGCGGATCAACCACCCGCACTGCGGATCACTCCAGCCGCACTCGTGGCGCAGAGGAAAAGTCCGAGCCTAGTGCGGACGCACTGAGTCCAGTGCGGATGAGCCCATCCGCATTCAGGATTTGGCCAAATTTCGGCAACTTCAGAAGAGCAGATTCCACCCGCAGTGCGGGTCATCCATCCGCAGTGCCACCCGCACCCAGAGATAATTGCAGAAGTTAAATAAGGAAACTTGTCCCAGTGCGGGTGAAGCCACCCGCAGTGCGGGTCATCCATACGCACTGGACCCGCAGAAAGCCAATAACTGCCCGGTTTGACAGTTTTTCTATTTTTGGCGCTTTATGGACGCGTTTTTACTGCCAGAAATACACTTACTTGCCAGGGAAGTAATGCTAAACAGAGCACCCACTAACCCCACCTTCTAGCCTCTAAATCGGACATAATCATTGAATATAAAAGAGAGAGTCCTTGGAACCACTCATCATTCAATCTCACATCAACCAACACACCATCATTCTCTCTTTACACACACTTAGCGATAAATTCTGGAGGAAGGAAAGCTTTCAAGCGAGGAGAAGAAGGATTTCCGGAGCAAGATTCGGCAAGATAGAGGGCTTTGATTTGTCAAAGGGTGTAATCATTTTCTTTCATTTGATTTCTTCTTACTTTGTCAATTTTTGTAATGGACCTCTCCAAGAGTGAGTAGTTCTCTCTCTAGGGGTTTAGGTCATCATGCATGAACTTGTTTAATTATATTTATTCGGTTATACTGTTTTTATTATGATTGTTTGATTTAATGGTAATTTCTGTGAATTATTCTTTATGATTTCATATACTTGAAATTCAAGTACCATGTTAGCTTTAATGAATTAAAGTAGCTAGAAATCGTGCTATGTCCTGTTTTTCCGCTTTAATCATTAAACCCCAGCATAGGTCAAGTAATCCACCCTGTATCAATCAAATCATAAAGGTATAGGATATCTTATTAACACTAGGATATAAACCGGATCTCCAGAAATTAGAGTTAGGGTTTTGGTGAGGTAGGTATTTCTGAAGTCAAACTCCTAATTTGGACACCTAGATTGATTAAGTATTGATATGTATTTTGTGTGAACGTGATTGTTAAATATCCCTTTAGGATGGTGACAGCCCTAAAATTCGAGGAAAATTAACCCAACCCACCAAAATACTTATATCAATAATTAATTGAAATAGGCTAACATATTAGGTTAGAAACCTCATTTAAATCAAACATGAATATAAACAAACCGAATAGATAGAATTAGCAAGGGATTGTGGACCAAAGACTCCTAGATCTTCTCAACTTGAAAAGCAAACCAATATTTCTTTCTTTCATTTCATTTACATCTATTGTTTACTATTCCTTATTCTCGGGTATTGAACCCAACCTTTAGGATTACTTAAACAAACCCCCCCTTTACTTTACTTTATTGCACTTTACTTTTATTTACTGAAATTAATTATTTAGGATTTAAAACTAAGTATTTTCCATACTCTCTGTGGATCGATACCTAAAATACTACTTTGATATAATTGTGCACTTGCAATTTGACTCAAAAGCGTTTAAGGTTTAAAAGGTACATCTTATTGTACTGAAACTTCTTAGCGTACACTTTACGCGCATCAGCATTCAACATATATTCATGCATGCAACATGTATTCATGCATGCAACATGTATTCATGCATGCATACCCAAAATACAACATCCATGCACAAATTAAATTCATGTACATGCAATATGTGTAATCCATACAAAATATATTAAATCCTGAACATATCTAGCTAGCTACCTAGTATAACAACAATCTCTTCTCGACATGTACAGTCTCGAGTCCTGCACATTCGAACTGTACAACTCTCCAATTCCACTCACTATAAGTATCATTTCCTCTGTCATGCGTCTTATATGGCTCAATATTCGACTTTTCAAAATCCTAACAGTCGATCCGAACCATTCATCTTGTTCTCCATATTAATATGTATTTGGAGACCAAATTTTATATTTTTTGAAAATTTTTTACTATTTTTTTAGATAGGTAGAAAATCACTTGATCTAAAAAATTATGCACCATTAAGATATTTGATTTTCTAACTATCTAAAAAAATAGTAAAAAAATTCCAAAAAAATGTAAAATTTGGTCTCCAAATATATATTAATATGGAGAACAAGATGAATGACTTGATTCAACCGGAAGGATTTTAAAAACTCAAATATTGAGCCGTAGCACCGTAGTCCTCTATACAACCCATAGCACCCTAGCCTTACTCTCTCTCTCTCTATATATAATATATTGGTATATATAAATGGAGGCTTGCTCCTAATTCAAACATATATAATTAATATATAAAAAAAATCACCAACGGTCTAGAATAATAACAGATGACAAACTACAATATGCAAACGCCAACTCATACACATCTGATGGTGTAATATACTTTTGCTAATAACATCCAGAGGCGATGGAGTTTCCATTTTAACGGCATAATTAACGGTCGAAAAACTAATATTCCAGTCGGTCCGTAATTTCCAACTGATCGCGTTGGGGCCTAACGCCATCGGTTTGAGCCGATAGCGTATGCATGTACATTTCCTATCAGAACGATATGCATCGGCTCGTAACCAGATGGCAAAACGCGATTCTAACCGTTAGCAAAGGGTTTTTTTGTAGTAGTGATAATGCCAGCTTGTTAATTTGTGTTTCGAACATTGTTGGCTTGATTGGAAGCCATATTCGGTTATTTTCACCATTAATAATTTTAACAATCTTTATCCTCTCTTAAAAACTGGTTGGGCCTAACAACACCATGTTTTTGTGTAATTAAAAGCCTCACTTTGCACGGGTACATATCAATACCAATGACTTATGCTTGCTAGTACAGGTATGCTAATTGTATGTCTTAATACCTTGCTTTACACTCTTTTACCATCTCTCTGTACACTGGTACCAGGCAGTACCATCCTTGAATGCAATTTTCAGTTTTGCCAGGGACTAAATCGCAATTTAACCGAAATTGCAAGGCTACAGTTCGTATTGTGAAAGTTGTAAGTTTAAACTGAAAATTGGAATTAGAACTTGATGGGATTTCGGGTTAGTCTGAAAATTTTAAAGATTTAAATGGGGCATTGAATCTGTTTGGGCTAAGGCTTTAAATTAATTGAGGAATCTCATGCAACTCACTGTTGCTTAAGAGTAATGTGGTTAATTTTTTTATTTTTTATTTTGACAAACAAGACAATTATAACATTAGCTAGAGTAACTTTATATTTACGATTTTTGAACAAACTTGTACTTGGTCCCACTCCGTTCAATTAATTTTCTGGTTGTTGAACTGAGAAGTCTTAACTTGACGACTGGGCTCAAAAGGAATTCACATCCTCTCCAATACCAGATAAGGGAATCTTTTACAATTACTAGATCTGCACCGTTCTTTTTAACTGGACACGAATCTGAAAGCACAAAATACTACCCGATCCGAATACCAAATTGGTTGAAATTTAATCTCAAACCATAAAGTGAGGTTGATAACAATCAAAGGCGCTCAATGAGAACACTTCGGAGAGTGCATATCATCCAAACACAGTGAATAGGAACTAACTGAGAAGGTGAAGGGTAATTAAGTTTGCTTTTTTACTTTTTTACTTTTTTACACGATTAGCTTCGAAGTTAATTAAGTTTCGTCTTTTTTCCTTCTCTAGTTCAGAACAGTGATGCCAGACTTTAGTGTAGGACAGTTGACTTGTGTCAAATAAAGCGACTCACCGACTGCTGAATAAATTTATTCAGTAGTCGATGAGTCGCTTTATTTGACTCAGGTCAACTGTCCTAAACCCGACATTTTTAAAAATACCCAAAAAAAAAAAAAATTATTAAAAATAACAGGGTTTGAGCTGAATTTTTAAAAATGTCCTGACCGCCTCATTTATTGGCAGTTAGGAATTTTAATTCCTAACCGCCCCATTTTTCGGCGGTTCGAGATTTTTTTTTTTTTTTTTTTAATTTTTTTTCTGGACCGCCCAGAAATTCGGCGGTCAGAGAATTTTTTTTTTTTTTTTTTTTTGCAAATCTGGTTAACATAACAAAACACCTTCAAAAATCGTAAAAACTGACCGACATGCAGTCTTGACATCGTCGAAAAGGACTGTGAAGTTTCATACAAAATCTCCGAACAGGTATTGAGATATCGGCTCTAAAAAATTTCCCGAACTGCTGAATATTTCATTCTGAGCCCAAATTTGCACATCTGGTTAACATAACAAAACACCTTCAAAAATTGTAAAAATTGACCGACATGCAGTCTTGACATCGTCGAAAAGGACTGTGAAGTTTCATACAAAATCTCCGAACAGGTATTGAGATATCGGCTCTCAAAAATTGCCCGAACTGCTGAATATTTCATTCTGAGCCCAAATTTGCACATCTGGTTAACATAACAAAACACCTTCAAAAATTGTAAAAATTGACCGACATGCAGTCTTGACATCGTCGAAAAGAACTGTGAAGTTTCATACAAAATCTCCGAACAGGTCTTGAGATATCGGCTTTCAAAAATTGTCACAACTGCTGAAACTTCACATTCCTGTTGGAGATTTTTTTTAATTTTTCGTCTTTTTTCCAGTTATCGGCATGCCAACACACTAATTTCTCATCTTTAGCATTTGAGAACAAACGTTTGAATCTCAGTTTCACGGGGAGGTACAACAATGCTTTTGCTAGAGGTCCTTTATTCGATTTATAATCATCACTTTTATCGCTGGTTAACTGCTTTGGTTTGTAACGTGATGCACCATATTTTGGACACTTGTGAAGATCTTTATACTCATTTCGATATAATATATAATCATTTGGACACACATGTATTCTTTGAACTTCCAAATCCACTGGGCACAATATGTTATTTGCTTCATAAACATTAGGTGATATCTCGTTTCCATCCGGAAGCATTTCTTTTAAAGTTTGTAATAACTCAGTAAAACTTCTGTAACTCCAACCGTTAGATGCTTTAAGGTTATACAATTTTAATACACCTTTCAATTTTAAAAATTTAGAACAACCAGGATACAAATCCTTATTAGAATCTTCGTACAAATTCTCAAATAAATAATACTGCTTATCATTATCAAAATTATCTTCTAAATCACGTAACATTTGATCAAAATTATCACATTTATCTACCACCATATCATCATTTTTCTTCGGTATAGTATTCCTGATGCTCAGTACGAGTACCTATGTCATTTCCACCGGTATGGTATTTCTGATGCTCAGAACCAATACTCTATGTCTGTTGGCAAACTCTCACCATGCCATATCCAACACTTATATCCTTACTTGAATCCACGACAGATTAAATGGTTCCTCACTTGATTCGGATTGAAATTTTTTTGACCATTGTTTATAATCACGACAAGGACACGATATCAATGCACTCCCCATATTTGTCATATCTTCCATAGCAACTCTGATAAATTTCTCGACACCTGTCATATATTCATCAGATAGACGTGATGTTTCGTACATCCAACTGCGGTCCATCTGCAATTATAATAAAATACAATTAATTAAGAACAAGGTTGTGGTACTCAATTTTGTTCACAATAGGGCTTACATGGGGCTGGGTTACAATCCTAGCCCACTCTTTGAATACTTTGTCTTAGTAGTAACCACATATTAGTCGTGTTTTAGCATTTAAGAAAATTTCGGCAGCATTTCCCCTTAGTTTTCCGAATATTCGAGAAACTAATAAGAGAAAATACTGTCGAAATTTTCTTAAATGCTAAAACACGACTAACATGTGGTCACATCCTAAATGAAACAAAGTATTCAAAGAGCAGTCCCAAAATAGGGACTATTCAAAATTAATCCCTAATGGATTAATTTTGAACGGTTATCATGACCTAAAAGGCATTAATCATGCGGTTGTGGCTCATAAGACAATA
The DNA here is from genome assembly GCA_964058845.1 of Carex sylvatica. Taxonomy (NCBI): domain Eukaryota; kingdom Viridiplantae; phylum Streptophyta; class Magnoliopsida; order Poales; family Cyperaceae; genus Carex; species Carex sylvatica. The sequence continues at coordinate 36,597 of CAXKVR010000327.1, forward strand.
CTCTAGCTATATACCTAATATAAATACATCTACGTACCCTAGCTATATACTCTTATAAAAAAAATACATTAATGCACAAAACTAATTAAACATGAGTTTTAGGTTATAATTACAACTTTTTTTTGGATGCCGGATCTAGTGAGATGAAGATCGTTGCACCAAATCTCTCAATAATAGTCAATCTATACAATTAAACCATTGATCGGAACCTAATTAAGAGATGTATATATATAACATGTTATCCTAGAAAATAAGAAAAAATTCAATAATAGCTCATATATAGCATATATAACAAACTTAAAAGCGTGTGCATACAAATTTTGAAATAAGAAGATCTAGGTATTCAAACTTATAAAGAAAATCTCCGCATATAAAGAAACTCATATATAGCTCATATATTAGCTCATATATAGCATATATATGCATATGAATGCAAATCTCCACATATAAAGAAAAACTTAAAATGAGAAAAGGTATTATTCAAACTTAAAAGCATGTAGAATCAATAAAAGAGCTTAATCAAGGCCTATATTTAGATTTTGAGCGGAGATCATGACTCTCAAATTTTTTGAGCATTTAGGATTTATATTTTGAGCCAAATCAGAGCCTACAAATGGTGCTCCATTTAATAGTAAATTTGAGAAAAGAGATGATCAATCAATAAACCTGAGAAAAGAGAGGTGAGATAGCTGAATTAATGTAGGGCGAGATAGCTGCTGCGCTAATTAAGAGAGGTGAGGCCTGAGGAAGAGAGACATGCAAAGATTTTGTCAAGAATTGGACTGAATTAACCTTTAATATGCACTATTATGATCGGTTGTTATAAAAAATCGATCCTAATTAGCATCAATTAGGATCGATTTTTATAAAACACCGATCCCAATAGTATCAGGATCAGTTGTTATAAACAATCGATCCTAATTAATGAACTATTAGGATCGGTTGTTTGTTAGAACCAATCCTGATACTATTATGATTGGTTTTTAGAAACAACCGATAATAATATATGCTAAATTAGGATCGGTTTTCTAACAAAATCGATCCTGATAGTATCAGGATCGGTTCTAACAAACAACCGATCATAATAGTTCACTAATTATGATCGGTTGTTTATAAAACTCGATCTGAATAGTTTTTAGAATCGATTTTTTTTAAGAAAACTGATCCAGATACGTATTAGGATCTGTTGTTTCATATAGCCGTTCCTAATTCAAATTTTTCCACTAATGACTTTTGTTATACTAGTTTTTCTAATAGTTATATGACTTGTATTAGTTGTATCCATTACAAATAGATCTTAGATATATTGTAATATTAATGAATGAGTATGATGAATTATCAATGAAATATTTTCTCTTCAAATTCCATCTCACAATATATATTAATATTGGGTTGTGTAAGTCATGCACTTCGTTAATTGTGTGAGTTAAATATGTGCATATATAGATCCATGAAAGAAAATTTAAGTCTGTATAAGAAAAATATTCATTTGTTTTTTAGTAGTAAGCCAAAATTTTAAAAATGAAAGACTAAATGTAAGAAAGAATATTGTAAAAATAAAATAATATATAAGAGCGTAAAATTTTAATATAATATTCATTTGTTTTTTAGTAGTAAGCCAAAATTTTAAAAATGAAAGACTAAATGTAAGAAAGAATATTGTAAAAATAAAATAATATATAAGAGCGTAAAATTTTAATATAATATTTGAGAGGCATGAGCTTTTATATTATATATATATAAATAAATCTTTATCGAATTAGCCTAGACTAACTAAACATTACTATCCAAATACCATTTATAGGCGTTGCTACCGTTTGTTATTTCCTAATTATATTAGCAATAGCTCATAATAGAGGACTCTAGAGTGAATAGTAAGTACACTACCTGTATTTGAGAAAAGGCATATATATATATGTCCGGTTCATTAAACTGGATCATTTAAATAGTACAATACTAAACTAACATTCTTAATCATAATTAAGTAAATAGAGATATTAAACGAATTTTACAATTCAAAATAATATTACGGGCTTGATGCATGCAAACCACATAATTTATGGGTTGAGATCACAATTGAAGAAATCTTATCCATCTTGTTTGTTTGCAAGGTTGATGGAATTGCTTGTGGTTGCATTTTTTCAAAACATCTTCACCTCAAATTATAATATCCATTGAAAATTCAAAATATTTTTTGTAAATATATCTTTCTTATTATTGAAATTTCTGATGGTCAATTCACCACCAACCTTAAAAAAGGAAAATTCAAATCCTCTACGTGAATTGCGTTGGCAACTTGACATCGGGAGCACCAGGGTCCCCCTCTAGAAATCTCATTCGTAAGTATGTCTTGTTACATGGAATAACAGTGTGCAGTAATTCCAAATAATTAATAGCGAGTTTGACTAGTATAACATCAGTGTCATTTCAACTTATATAACACCAATTCCAAAACCTATCAAATCGACTTCATATGGTAAATCCAAACCGTTCAAACCGATCTACTTCATTAGTTGTGCGTTTACATGCAAAATGTATAACTTTTTGAATTTATTTATTATTAGGTCAAGCGGTCAAATATGTGAGTTTTTAAGTTAATTTTAATACATTAATTTTTCAATATTTTTACCGCTTGATTTGATACTAAAATAACTTGAAAATATATAAATTTTGTATGTAAACACATCACACATAATGTAAATTGATTTGAACGGTTTGAATTTACCGTTTGAAATCGATTTAATAGGTTTTAGAGTTCATGTTATATAGGTTGAAATGACACTAATGTTATACTAGCCAAACTCATTAATAGCTAGATCGATAAAGAAAAAAGAATAAAACCGTAACTAAAACAATGAACTAAAGGGAGAAGAAGAAGAAGAATAGATATATATAAAACCGTCACTAAAACAATAATTCATGAGATGAAACTTATCTTAATTAATATTTTATACTTAGGGTCTCATTCAGTTATCCCCAAACACTTTCCAACCAATTTTAGTAAAACTTTCTAGAAAGAAAAAGTTGAATAGAAAATTAGTTTAGACCATGTGATAATCGTATATCAATTTTGTAATTTTAAAGTATTTTCAATGGCATGTTTTTACTGCTAAATTATGACTGGAAGCTTAATTTGCAAACAAAGAATGCTCAATACTGGGTAGTGAGTAAAGAGGGTGACAACAAGTCACGGTACGTAGATTTTATTGTTATCCATGTTTGTTGTATGTAGGTAGAGAAAGATGCTCAAGATTATTTACAGAAAATTAAAGTTAAGACATGGAGGGAATTAATTAGCAGACGGAAGTGCAAGACATGTGGAGGATGCTACATTAATTAGCACAAGATGAGTTTTATTTTCTGCACTTGTTTTTAAACCATTTTTCTATTTTTAATTAAAGGTTCAACAAGGTTGAATCATTTTGTAATGTTTTAACATTGAGTTTCATTTTGAAACTCAAAACCTGTTTTATTTTCATCAATAACTTAAATAAGAACTTTGATATTTATTTTTCCTAAAAAAAAAAAAAAAATTGTATGTGGTTTCGGACAACTAATGAAAGTTCAAAATAACATTTGTGAATTTTGTAATTACTAAGTTTGGATTCTATATAATAACAATTGCATTTTGAGCAACCATGTATAGTTGTATTTGAAGATGTTCAGAAAATGAGTTTAAAAATACAAAATTACTATTGATGCAAACTTTTTTATTTGTAAACTTTGCTATTTAGTTAACAAATTGAATTTGATAGAAGAAATATTCATGTTTTCAATTTTTTTATTTACAAAATATTATTAGTTAGAATTGATTGCGTATGTATAAAATGATGACTTTTGATGGTCTACAATATAATGGCTCTTTACTTTACTGAGTATATATGTAGCTTTTCTAATGGCTATATGCTTTGCATTCATTATAAATAGATCTTAGATTCATTGTAACATTAAAATAGTTAATATTTGGGGTTGTGCAAGATATGCAGTACCTCGATAATTGTATGAGTTATATATTGTTGTTTAGATCCATGAAAGATATGCCTTATTATATATTATTGTATTTTAGGTGGTGCTGTGTACTTGTATTTTACCCTAAGATCATATATAGGTGTTGGTACCCTTTTAATTATTTCCTAATTATAGTAACAATATAATCAGAAGCGGAGATAGGAAGGAGGAATGGAATCAATTGATCTTCATTTTTTTTTTCAAAATTTTATATTTATAAATAATTTTCTATTAAATTGTGAGTAAAATAGCATGGTACTGTAAAATTAACTCCCATTCTCTGCATAATTTTTTTTTTATTATTAATCGTCTGAAAGTCTGACTCTGTTCCTGAATACAATGGTTCATAGCGGACTCGGAGTGAATAATATATAATACAATACTAAACTAACATTCGTATTCATAAATATATAAGTAAATACAGATATATATTTGGTTTGATTGTTCGCCATTTTAAATGGCATCAAGTATGCATGGCTTGAGATCTATTACTATTGAAGGAATCTTATCCATCTTGTTTGTTTCCAAAAGTTGATGGAATGAATTATTTGTGGTTGCATGTTTTCAAAACATCTTCCCCTCAAATTATAAGAATTCCGTTGAAAATTCAAAAATCCTCTACATAATTTCCATTGGCATGGAGAGGGCCCGGTCCCCTATAACTTCCTCGCGATCATTCGCCTTCTTTCCTTTGGATGCTGAGATTACCTAATTAGGGTTTGTATGTATATATCTTGTTACTTAAAATAACAGCCAGTAGTTAGGGGTGTCAATGGGTATGATACAGGTAGAGTGGAACCATTTTGTTTAATATATATATCGATATTGATGAGTCGGCAATTTCATTTGAAGTAGAGGTCGAAAAATTTGAATTACTTAATTTTATGTACGAAACTCGTGAAGACCTATACTCAATGATGTTAGAACATTTTATTCCATTAAAGGATACACATTATCTATTTGTGGTTTAAATCTAAAAAAATATGTGGTTTTATAATGTGATAGATGTGGTAAAAATCATGATGCAAAAAGACCACAAAAATATGTCGGATCAATTATTAAACTAACTTTTGGGATGTGTCTTTTGATGAAAGATAAAAAAAGACAACAAAAACACGTCAGATCAATTTAAACTAACCTTTGAAATAAAAAAATAGAAATGCTAACTCGTTTGGTAGAACTGATTCTTGAGATAATATATTGTTCCATCAAAAGAAAGTATAAGACGTGCAGTAGTAAATGTCATTTTTAAAATTAACTTCTTTGTGTATCGTCAATAATAACTAATTATGTAGTCCACAAAATCAAAAGAAAAAAAAAAATGGTGTCTAGTTCGAAATTTTAAATTGTACAAAAAAAAAATGAACTTTGTTGTTTTATGATGTTGACAAACAATAACGACAAAAAAAAATAGAATAAACAAAATTAAACTCAATATTTAATAAAAAATGAACGGATCGTCATTTTTAGCAAAAATAATGACGGAATTTTTAAAATTAAAAGGTAATACAACATTCCAAATTTCATTATATATATGAAGAAAATATTTCTATTATAGTGAGGGTGATACTCCATTAATGCAGTGTTGCTTTATAAATGTCATTTTTGAATCGTGGGCATAATGATCCAAATTAAAAGTTTTTCTCACCTCTTTGCTGCCTTGAGCCAAAATTTCGCTGTTAAAATCCTCACCCAGAAATTCAGCACTGCTCTCTCTCTCTCTTTTCAGAATCCTTGAAATTTCTCTTGCCATGGAGAATGGTACCAAACCAACAACACCACACATTGCCATACTGGTTACACCTGCCATGGGCCACCTCATCCCCTTGACCGAGCTCGCCAAGCTCCTAGTCACAAAACATGGTTTCACGGCCACGCTCATGACCATCCCAAGCACCGCATCCATGAACCAACAGCAACAAGCCCATCTTTCTTCTCTTCCTTCCTCCATTTCCTCCCTCTCTCTACCAGCTGTGTCACTCTCTGACATCCCAACTGACTCAGCTCCAGAAACCATCATGTCGGTCAGAGCCATCCGATTAATCCCGGCCATTACTGCAGCACTTAAGGAGTTAAAGACTCGCCATACTATCGTGGGTTTTGTAGCCGACTTGTTTGATTCTGACACTTTTGAAGCGGCACGTGATGCCGGACTGCGCGCATACTTGTTCTTCCCTTCTAATCTGCTGACGCTCTCTCTGTTGTTACACTTGCCTGAAATTGATGTCAATCTCCCATGTGACTTTAAGAAGCTAGCAGAACCAGTCCAATTACCTGGCTGTGTCCCGATACCTGGTACGGAAATCTTCGCACCGCTCCAGGACCGGTCAAAGGAGGCCTACAAATGGATGGTGCATCATGGTCACAAGTACCGCGAAGCAGACGCGATCATGGTGAATTCATTTGATGAGATTGAACCAGATGCAGCCAAGATTTTAAAACAGCATGAGCCTGGTCGACCGCCTATTTACCTAATTGGGCCATTGATTCAAACTGGCTCAACAGTAGACAAGGCAAGCAGGTCGGAATGTCTTGATTGGCTCGACAAACAACAAGCCAATTCAGTTCTCTATGTTTCATTTGGAAGTTACGGTACTCTAAAAAAGGAACAAATAGACGAGTTGGCGTACGGCCTCGAATCGAGCGGCCAGAGGTTTCTATGGGTGGTACGAAGACCGAGCGATGCCAGTGATGTCAGCAGTAACATTGATCCTTTCGAGTTCCTTCCGGAAGGATTCCGTGAGAGAACAAAAGAAAGAGGCATGGTGGTGTCATCATGGGCCCCACAGATAAAGGTGCTTGCCCACGAGGCGACCGGTGGGTACGTGTGCCATTGCGGGTGGAACTCAACCTTGGAGACGGCAGTGCATGGGGTGCCGATCATTGCATGGCCGTTGTACGCTGAACAGAAACAGAATGCAGTGATGCTGTCGGAGGGAGTGGGAATTGCACTACGGCTGGAGAGGAGAGGGGATGGAGTGGTGGAGAGGAAAGAGATAGAGAGAAAGGTGAGAACGCTCATGGAAGGTGAGGAGGGGAAGAGGGTAAGGAGGAAGGTGGCTGAGCTGAAGGTGGCAGCGGCTGGGAGAATGAAAGAAGGTGGGGCCGCATGTCAGACACTGGCGGAGGTGGTGGCCATGTGGAAGAAAGGCAGTGGTTGCTGTTAATTTTAAATTATGTTGAGCTGCTCCGATCCCGTTAATTTTAAATCATGTATTGATTTTCTCGTGTTGATTATCTATATTATTATATTAGGTTATGATTCCAGCACATAACAATTGAATAATTGATTGAAGTATATAATACTCTTTCATATTAATTCACACCATTTGCAGATAAGAAATGCGGAGAATATTCGTAATCTATCGGAACTGATATATATAATTAACAAGATCTTATTTCTTCGGTCTGGATTTTATTTTTTCCGAGACAGAAATGTTATTTTGGTCCGAGTTATTTTCACAGATTTCGCTCAAAAAATGTAGTTATTGACTAATATTTGTGAAAACTCCTCGGACAGAAATGGCTTCTCAGATCCGAACAAAAAAAAAAAATTTGAATCGAAATGGTATATTGTAGTCGTTTCTTATAGTTTTTGTAAAATCAAAGTAATCAAGTTGGTTTGGTAATTTTTATTTATTTATTTATGATTTTCTAAAAAAAAAATATTTTTAATTTCTTACTTTTCTTAAAAAAATCTTTACAAGTTTTGCACTTGTATGTTTTTTTTTTCTTATTAATCGTCCAATATATATGTAAAACAACAGTTATAATCATTAAAATTTTACCTTAAGGACGTATTCAACAAAAAAAAAAAAAAAATCAGATAATATCTCTGATATTGCATATTAAACCTATATGTAACATACCTGCAACGGTAAAGCTTCAAAAGAATTAAGGTTAATTACTTAAATAAGAATGCTCCCTTTGCTCTGCACCAAAATATAGCTAGTGAAATAATCTAAGCTGGTACCTGACTGAATCTAATAGAAACGGACTGTTTTTTTTAATCTGAAACGAATCTTAAAAGTAACCCTACATTTTACAATACCAACCATATTGGGTACTAGGGGTGTAAACGAGCTGGCTCAGGCCGAGCTGGGTTTTAGCTCAGCTCGTTTATTTTGATCCGAGCCTGGATCGAGCCAACTGAACCTAGGTCACCCGAGCCAAAAACTCCTGGCTCGTTCATGACAAGCCAGTCCGAGCTAGCTCGCGAGCTGACGAACTGGCTCACTGGGTTTTATTGGACTGCTATTTTACAAATTCAAAAATATAAAAATAAGGAAATTCATTCAAAAAATTTAAAAAATCGTCCTGCAGGCACATCTTCAAATAACTGAAACCCATATCATTTATTCACAAATCAAAAATACATCAATTTTACATAATTGTGCCTTTAAAAATGAGACTGGACTTAAAATTATACGGGACTAAATCCTAAATCTACAGTAACTTAACGAGCCGAGCTGGCCCGGTCCGAGCTGACCCCTGGCTCAGCTCGTTTATTTTGGCCCGAGCCTGAACCGAGCTGGCTCGTTAACAGCTCGGGCCACTACCGAGCGAGCTAGAGGCGAGCCATGAGCGAGCCACGAGCCGCGAGCTTTTTGTGCAGCCCTATTGGGTACTTACTTCCCCCTCCCCCACGCGGGAATAAATCTGGACCGTCTGTTTCAGGTTCAGTCAGGTACCTCAGACTGGGAATAATCCCCCGCGCGGCTTGGTGGTCAGAAGCTAGTGGGTCCTACCCAAAGGTCTGCGTACAACTGGGCTCAAGTCAACTACTCCGAGTGCGTGCGTATCCTCTGAGATATCTCAACTTTTGCGTGACCGACGTGTCCTTTGCCTATTCGGCGGTGATGTAGGGGTCAGAATTATGTGTGCTTTGAGATTCGTGTAGAACGTATTTAAACGGTTGGGATTTTCTATAAAGTCACTCAAAGTTTGAGATATCTCAGAGGATACGAATTCAAATGGCTCCTGCGTCAGAATTTACCATCTTTATATTTAAAAATTCTGATCTTACCATAATTTTTTTTCTCCTAAAAAAAAAGAAATAGATGGTAAGATCAGAATTTTTAAATATAAAGATGGTAAATAAAAAAACATTTGGATTTCTTACACCCGTGATTCGGATCCGAACTGGACCAGACCGTAGTGTTTCGTTTAAATCTTTGGACATTAATTATCAATTTCTTTACTCAACATAATTAAACAGATTATTAACATGAGAAAAAAAACAGGCTGCAAATTCAAATGCCTCATGTCTTCCATTAATAATTTGAGATACGAGTAGGTCCGATGGACATTAAATCTATTTTTTTACTCAATTAGCTCTATCACTGTACGATTAGCATTAAGATCTGTGTGCACATAAATTGATAAAAACTCGTATATATTTTAATAGAAGTGCACGATTCTTGATGCAATTGGATGGCCATATCACCCATCGAATCAAAGTAGGTCCAATGGACATCAGACCTACTCGTTAGTATAATAATTTATAATGAAAGCATATTTAGTTTTCAATTAAAAGAAGTGCCAAAAGTCGTAAAGAAATCACTTTTTCAACACCACCAACTGTTCAAAATAATTGATACATTTTTAAAGTATATTATAATAACATTCTAAACTATTCGATTGACTTTATAAGAATAATTTGAGCTGTATTATTTTCAAATAAATGATGAATATCAACAAAAAAATTAGCTCTTGTAAATTGCCCGCTGCCCATTAAAATGGAGCAGAATAAAAATTGCTGAATAAAGAGGTGAATTAGGGGTGTCAATGGGTACGATACGGGTAGGGTGGAAATATTTTCACACCCATACCTGTTGGAATTTAATTTTATGCAGAACCGTATTGCATATTTAAATTCAAAATTGTCATGATCTTCTAGTTAACTCTAATATGAAATTTAAAGTTACCTTGATCTGTAGCTATGATTTTCTAGAGATGCATTGTCACACCCCGCAGCCCCACGAGGCGCGACAGGTGCTTCCTGCCGTAGACATACGGTTGCCCGTATGCCTACAAGGCAATTATGATATAATGGAAAGTAAAACACAACAAAACAAAACAAACAAATAACTAAGAAAAACAGTTCATAAACCTTAACTGGTCAGGTAATATCATACAAAACCCGTATCTCGATGGATACGCATCACAAAATGACATAGAGAATACATATATATATACAATCAAAACATAAATATATACATGTCTCTAGTCACAAAATATCAGACAACTAAGCAGCGGTGAAACCAGGCCTACCGACCTCGTGTCTCTCTCGGATCCGCCGAACCGAAACCTGAAAAATTAACCCAAAAAAGGGGATGAGAATTGAATTCTCAGTGCGATAAATTGCCACAAATCGTTCCTGGACTTGCAATCACATATTATATTCAAAAATAAAACACAAATAAAGCTCAGATCAGTTTATAATCATATATAAACAAACCCGACAACATTTATCCAAATGAAATCACAATTCAGGAATTGCCAAAATGAAATTCAAGCACACAATATTTGGTTTAACTCGATTTCAGAATATCTGGTAGTAACTACAAATGTTCCACCAAACTGGTCCCCAATTCGTTCCCACTCATCTGTAGGGTTACAGACACCTACAGACGGCTGCGCCAGGTAAAACATTTTCTCATGACACTTATCTGTAGTTACAGGCTTAACTGTTTAATTAAAAGTCTGGTTCCAATTCATATCCGGAAAATCCATATAAATCCAATTGACCATCCAAACACATACCCCCTGGGTAATGCCTCCGATACACAGTCACCCATAACCAAAATCATAATACAAAGTCACTTACCCCTCGTCCCAACCGGTACTGGGAACTGCCGAGGGCCAGACGATCTAAAGCTTTAGAACACTGGGCGTCAAAGTCCATGCATAGACGTTGACAAATCCGGATTCACCCCCTGGGTGACGTCATCACGGTGGATGACCATAATACCATATCCACCAACCGATGGTGATGTAAAGCATGGTGACTTTAATTCCAAAATCAGATCATTCAGATCAACACAAATAATAACCATACCAGCATGCAAATCAATCAGATAAAACAATTCAAGTTTCACTTTATTTGGGCAATGCAATGCATATGATTCGAAATACAATTTAATTTCTGAATATAAAATATCAAACAAGTCCAGAAACCCCGCACCTGAGTAATAGCGCGCTCGACTAAGGCTCAGGCGTCTCGAACGACCCAAAAATCCTTTGCCTCGTATGATTACCACCTATTTTACACGTTAAATTCGATTAACGCGTTTGATTAATATCTGATAATTAACACCATTACCAAACCCTAATTCGAATTCCAATTCAATCGGTAGTTCTGAATAAACAACATGAATCGATATGTTTTACGAAGTTATAACTCGATTAATTCCCGAATTTCCCGAGTTTCACACACAAAATATCACAATTCATTTTCCTTACGACCCAACCCCAAAACCCTAGTTTAATTCCAAATTCCACCACAAGCAGATCAATCCGATTATCGAGTTATAACGTTTCAAATCAAATTCGAATTCGAATTTCACCAAAAATATAACAAATCAATTGAATTAGGGTTTTCAAGAGAAAAGGAAGACAAATCATATCAATTATCACAAATTAACAACTAATCGAGCTAGAACTCGATTACTGAAACCCTAATTACGAATTTTAACCGAAATCACGACAAATCGAATAAATTAGGTTTTCAAAAGAGAGATGAAGAAATACCAAATTGAAGCTTTATAATCGATCAAGGATCGTCAATTCAGCTCGAATCTCGATTTTCCGGTCAGTTCGATCAGTTTCCGCGCTTAATTTCTCTCTCTCTCTTTCCCTTTTGGTTCGGCTCTAAACCTAACTCTCACGAATTCTTTCAATTATTTAGTTCGGTGGAAAATGAAAGAAGAAGAAAGGAGATTTAATTATTAATTGGAATTTTGCAAATAAACCCTCCAACTTTTAGTTATTAACAAACTTTAATAATTTCACAAATAAGCCCTTATGTAAATATTTTATTTATTAAAAAGAGGAAGAGAAAGAGAGAGGATAGTTTATTTGGTCCATTTTGCAAATAAGTCCCTCAAAAATAGCAAAAATACAAACCAGTGCGAATCACTCATCCGCACTGCGGATCCATCCAGCCGCATTTACTGCGCAAATAGCAAACACACACCCCAGTGCGGATCAATTATCCGCACTGCGGATCCGTCCAGCCGCACTCACGGTGCAGAAAAAAGTCCGAGCCTAGTGCGGACGCACTGAGGCTAGTGCGGATGATCCCATCCGCATTCAGGACTTAGCGAAAATTCAGAAGAGTACAGAACTCACCCGCACTGCGGATTCCCATCCGCACTTCCATCCGCACCCAGAGAAAATTGCAGAAATTCGTTAAGGAAATTGTCCCAGTGCGGGTGAAGCCACCCGCAGTGCGGGTCATCCATCCGCACTGAACTGTTTTTCTATATTTATAATTCGATTCTTGACGCCTTAACTCAATCAGTCAATATAAAATATTTATTATAAAATTCATAATGTCACATGCATAATCACCGTTGATTACCGGAAGCCTTTCCTTTCCTAGTAATCCTTCTCAAGTTTGATGAAGAGAGCGAGAGAAACGGCAGCGACAACGTTCTCTTTCGTACAAAGAGAGATACCCGATTCAAATTATGAGCTAAAACTTCTCTTTAATCACTCTAATCTATCTCATTATTACGTACTGTATTTTCTGTAGAGAGAGAGTAGAGAGAGAGAGACAGAGGCGTGATTATTTCTGAATCAATGAGGATACAGATATATATATATAGCCGTATTAATTTAGGATAATACAGACCATATGCACCCCGACATTTTTAAAAATACCCAAAAATAAAAATAAATTATTAAGAATAACCACGGTTTGGACAAAATTTTAAAAACGCCCACACCGTGGAAAAAATCCACGGTTTTGAATTTTTATTCAAAACCGTGGAATAAATTCACGGTTTTGAATTTTTTTCAAAACCGTGGAAAAAATTCACGGTTTTGATTAAAAATTCAAAACCGTAGATTTATTCCACGGTTCTGAATTTTTATTCAGAACCGTAGATTTATTCCACGGTTCTGAATTTTTATTCAGAACCGTAGATTTATTCCACGGTTCTGAATTTTTATTCAGAACCGTGGAATAAATCCACGGTTTTGGAATTTTAATCTTCTTTTTTTATTTTTTTATTTTTTTTTTTACTGGTTTGAATTTTTTTTATGTATATATGTATATGATGTATATGTATATATGTATATAATATATGTATATATGTATATGTATAATATGTATATGTATATGTATGTATGTATATATAAATGTTCTATTTTTAGTTCATTCAAATAATGAATTATGTACATAATTAATAAAATTTATAACCAAAATATAGCACCTATACATTTTTATTCAATTTTTATAAATTCACGGTCCTGAATTTTTATCAATTTTTTTTTTTGCTTTTATTTTTTTGCACTATTAAGGTTTGAATAAATAAAAGATCCACGGTTTATTTTTTTTTATGTATATATATAATATAGTATAATATATGTATATGTATATATAATATAAAAATATTTTAAAATAAACCGTGGATCTTTTATTTATTCAAACCTTAATAGTGCAAAAAAATAAAAGCAAAAAAAAAAATTAATAAAAATTTAGAACCGTGAATTTATAAAAATTGAATAAAAATGTATAGGTGCTATATTTTGGTTATAAATTTTATTAATTATGTACATAATTCATTATTTGAAATGAACTAAAAATAGAACATTTATATATACATACATACATATACATATACATATTATACATATACATATACATCATATACATATATACATAAAAAAAATTCAAACCAGTAAAAAAAAAAAAAAAAGGATTAAAATTCCAAAACCGTGGATTTATTCCACGGTTTTGAATTTTTAATCAAAACCGTGAATTTGTTCCACAGTTTTGAATACAAATTCAAAACCGTGGATTTTTTCCACGGTTTGAGCATTTTTAAAATTTTTTCCAAACCGTGGTTATTCTTAATAATTTATTTTTATTTTTGGGTATTTTTAAAAATGTCGGTATGCACCTGTTTTGAATAGGCCCCTTTAGCCTTTAGTTTTAATTAATTAATTAATGTTATTTTTCTTATTGAATCTGTAGTGGGTCTGAATTCAGAACTTTGTATTGGGTATTTCCTTATTTATAGAATATTGTCATATTTGATTGTGTATCTATTTTTTTTAAAAAAAAAAACTTTAAGTTATTTAATGATTATTATTAAAAAAAAGTATCAAAATAGATACAACTTTTTTATAAATTAAATATCTTAGAAGGATCACAATATTTTTTTTATAAATTACATAGAAGTGACTTTTGAACTGGGATCAATAACTCAGAATCTAAACATTTTTATTTTTTTTCCAATAATACATAAAGAATTATATTAATTTTTCTTACAACCGTGAAAAATCCGGCCTGAAAAATATTGATTCGGGTTATTTGTTGCAGTCTTTCTAATAAATCAAATTATATTATATTTCATCTATTTTCAAAAAAAATATTCAACATTTATCATATTTCAATACAAAAAATTAAAAAAAATTAAAATTTGCTGTTTAAAAAAAAAATACAACTTTCCGGTGAATGGTTAACCAGATATGTTATTTATTTATTTATTTTACAATTTAACTTTATGGTGAATGGTTAATCGGATATATTGTTTTGAGTCCAGGAATCCACTAATCGGAAATTTGACCCAAATCCGGTTATTAGTTAGATTGATTGGACATTTTTTAAATTTCATTCAAACAGTGGATAGATTCCGTAATTTTACATTTTTTTGGGTATTTATAAAAATTTTGGTTACTGTATCATACAAAAAATAACCTATCTCGAGCGATCTACAATACATAACGTCCTCTAATGTTTTATTTTTTTTATTCATTGTGTCTGGATTATTGAAATCAACGTCCTTTTTCTTTTTTTAATGTTTCGTAAACTATCGGATTATATTTCGTTAATCAGAACCGCTGGACGTTACAAATTATGAAGTTTTTCTTAGATTTCAAATTCTGACAAACACTATTGTCAATATTCTTTTTATTTCCTATTAATAAAAATTTCGGAATTGTCTGTTAATAGGCATCACTGTGTTGAATTTGATTATTAATTATTAAAATCACTTTGGGATCGATTCATGTTGATACTTAATTCAAAAATTCCAATTCAATAAGCTTAGATCAAAATATCTGATTCATCTAAGTTGTCAGCCAATTATCTACTAATAAATATATTTAAAAAATATACATTAATACAAAATTGGTACATTTAAATAATAATATCCGAATAATTTACTTTCATCAATTATGTGTCACGAATATAGTGATGAAATTTTGTCTGTACATTTTTTAATTATACATCAATTTGAAATTATACAAAAGATTTTTCTTTCTACGATGTGGATTTTTTTTTAATTGGCTACAAGTATAGAAAAAAAAAAACTACTACAAGTAACAAATGTACAAGACATTTATTTACTTTATTAGAATGAAATTTGAAAAAATGTAAGGCGGGATGTGCTCATTAAGTGGATTTGGTGAGCACAACTTCAAAATTATATTAAAACGGCTTCAAACGATGAATCCAAACTGTTAAAATCCATCTACTTTATGAGTAACATATGTACATTAAATTTTTTTTAAGTTTTAAATTCATTTATTACAAGATCAAGCGGTCAAAAAAATGTATCTTTTATAAGTTATTTTATAATTTATTTGATGTATTCATTTTGCATCATTTTTTTTACTGCTTGACTTTGTACGAAATAAATTCAAAACTTTAAAAAGTTTTCATCTATATGCATCACTCTTCACTAATGAAATAGATGGATTTCAACGGTTTGAATCCGTCGTTTGAAGTCAATATTAATTCGATAGATTTTTAGAGTTATGCTCATCAATTTTTTTTAATGAGCACATCACACTCTAACTTTGCTTATTTAAGGAAGTTAATATTGTGTATGAATTGTTAAAAGAGAATCAAGCTGTTGAAGAGGCAGCGCAAAGTTGTCAACCGAAGAATGTCGGCAATGAAACGCAACATGGAGATATTAAATGATTTTGTTTTAGGGGAATATTAGTTGTTTTATGAATACGAAAAATCCTAAATATTCTTTTTCATCAAATTATATACTGATTTTCTTTTTCTAATTAATGTAAGATGCCTCTTTTTGCATCAAATTATGAGTATGTGATATGACTAATTATTTCTTCAATCATATTAAAAACATAAAAAAAATCAAATCAGCTAATATAATTCGATAATGAATGATTCCACATCAAATTTGCCAGTATCCCAGATTCAAAATCCGCAAGAAATAAAAGCAAACTTCTCTTTTATTTTATTTTTACAAATTTGACAAAAAGCATATTAGGTGTGGGGTTCGCCTCTGTAATTTGAGTTCTGATATCATGGAATAATGTGAGAGAGAGAGATTTAATTTTATTGTAGATAGATTTTATTTTTGATATTTTCACTGATTGAAGTATCTAAGAGCTTTGTATTGCTATATTATGAAGTCAACTGACATATGGGCTTCGGCCCATATTGTTTCACGGAAATGAATTTCCAAATGGAAATTAAAACGTGGAGAGGCAGAGAGGTTCAAGTAGCGTGAGTCTCTTCTTCTTCTCCAAGTTGTTCTTCTCTAGGATTTGCTCTCTTTGTTCCAATTCACCATACACTTGAGAATCTCACAGATTAGTGTATGAAATTGTAAGAGAGTGTGAGATAGAATGTTATTAGCTTGATTATTTTCTTGTATTTGTAAAGACTCATTGATATAGTGAAATTGCGTCGTGTGCTTCTGTGGTTTTTTTCCGAAAGGGTTTCCATGTAAAATCTTGTGTATCTCTTTTATTTTTGTTGTGCTTGATTGCTTGTTTGTGTTGACTTCTTGTTTGACTTTCATATTTCTCTATTTTATCGGGTATTAGTGTATGCCCATAAGGTATTCGACAAAATCACTCCTTAAACGTTCCCAACATGTATATAAAATATACGTAGGTACGAACCACTATGTATTTTCTTAGAGCTTGGACTTGGACTATGAAATGCTTTTTTTTATCCTTTGCAAATTTGCCGAAATTTTTATTAATAGGAAAATCCAAATAAAAAAATCAAAAATAGTGAAAGAATTTGTCAGATTTTAAAATGGAAGAAAGCCGATATAGTTTATAACGTCCAGGTTATAAAGATAATTAATTTCTGGTTAACTTGATGAAAAATGAAAAATATCGGAACGTTACTATCTGTAATGTCCAGAGATCATACAATAAGCATTGTGTTATTGTATACCGCTACATTTCTTAATTTTGAATATCACATCGCAAATTGATAATATTAAAAAAAATATGAATTGTCATACAGATGTATACTTGTTGTCAAATATAATTACTGTAGATATTATGTATGGACGTGAATAGAACTCGAAAATGTAAAACAAACAAAACAATTTGATATTTTCGAAGCATGAAAACACACAATTATTAAATGATATATAAGTGTTTTTAAATTAATGACAGTATAATTTTTAGTTACTAAATAATTGGTTCCCATTAAATATATATATTTCTGCATCCGCCTCTGAATGATAAGGACTTGCATAATGTGAAAATAATATTTTTATTTTGCAGAAGGACATAAAATTTCACGAACAGTTAGTATTGAGAGACTCTTTAACATCGGTTGGACTATTAAACAGATGATGTAGATGTGGTGATCTTTACCATCCGTGATGTAGATGAGTCGTCAGCATAGTTTGATCAGTACCAACCCTGTAGTTTTCTTGAATCGATGGAAATGTTCTAACGGGTAGTATGCCCTTGCTGTTGGTACCTAGAGCTAATTAATTATATATATATATAGCTTGACCAAAAAGTAAAAAACTTCTTCTCCGTGCATTCAATTACTGATAGTTATGTGTATCGTGTTATTAATTTAATTTATATATATATATAAGATATGGTGCAATAATAAATAATGAGATAATTATTTAATATCATATACATTATATGTCAACTTAATAAAAAATTAACTAAATATTAACTTACTTCTAATTAATATTTTTTGTGTTGTAATCATTAACAGAACAATAATAACACACATTGCATGCACAAATGCTTGTAATTAATTTAGATTCATCATTAAACATTAATTGCTATAATTTCAAAAATACTTGAATATATATCTATATATACATGTACCCATCCAAACTTCAAGAAAATAGTAATTGTACATAAGGGAGGGTGCATTTTAACCGTCCTCTGTATATATATATAGGCTGAAAATATTTAATGTTCATGCATTCAACATATATTCATGCATGCATACCCAAAATACAACATCCATGCACAAATTAAATTCATGTACATGCAATATGTGTAATCCATACAAAATATATTAAATCCTGAACATATCTAGCTAGCTACCTAGTATAACAACAAGCTCTTCTTGACATGTACAGTGTCGAGTCCTGCACATTCAAACTGTACAACTCCCCAATCCCACTCACTATAAGTATCATTTCCTCTGTCATGTGTCTTATATGGCTCAATATTTGACTTTCAAAAATCCTAACGGTCGATCCAAACCGTTCATCTTGTTCTCCGTATTAATATGTATTTGGAGACCAAATTTTATATTTTTTGAAAAAATTTTACTATTTTTTTAGATAGGTAGAAAATCACTTGATCTAAAAAATTCTGCACCATTAAGATATTTGATTTTCTAACTATCTAAAAAAATTGTAAAAAAATTTCAAAAATTGTAAAATTTGGTCTCCAAACACATATTAATATGGAGAACAAGATGAACGGCTCGATTCGACCGTTAGGATTTTAAAAACTCGAATATTGAGCCTTAGCACCGTAGTCCTCTATGCAACCCATAGCACCCTAGCCTTACTCTCTCTCTCTCTCTCTCTCTCTCTATATATATATATATATATATATATATATATATATATATGGACCGGCTAATTTACTACTGGCAGCATTTCTGTCCGAGGTGCTGCCGGCCGTTTTTTTATTTTGTGATGTCCAAACAACAAATCCAAACCGTTAGATGTTTAATCCATATTATAATCTACTTGGAGACCAAATTTTATATTTTTTTGAATTTTTTTACTATTTATTAAGCTGGTTTGAAAACTGCTGATTTCAATGCTGCAAAAAATCACCAACGGTCCAGAATAATAACAGCTGACAAACTACAATATGCAAACGCCAACTCATACACATCTGATGGTGTAATATACTTTTGCTAATAACACCCAGAGGCGATGGAGTTTCCATTTTAACGGCATAATTAACGGTCGAAAAACTAATATTCCCGTCGGTCCGTAATTTCCAACCGATTGCGTTGGGGCCTAACGCCATCGGTTTGAGCCGATAGCGTATGCATGTACATTTTCTATCAGAGCGATATGCATCGGCTCGTAACCAGGTGGCAAAACGCGATTCTAACCGTTAGCAAAGGGTTTTTTTGTAGTAGTGATAATGCCAGCTTGTTAATTTGTGTTTCGAACATTGTTAGCTTGATTGGAAGCCATATTCGGTTATTTTCACCATTAATAATTTTAACAATCTTTATCCTCTCTTAAAAACTGGTTGGGCCTAACAACACTCTGTTTTTGTGTAATTAAAAGCCTCACTTTGCACGGGTACATATCAATACCAATGACTTATATTGCTAGTACAGGTATGCTAATTGTATGTCTTAATACCTTGCTTTACACTCTTTTACCATCTCTCTGTACACTGGTACCAGGCAGTGCCGATTCATTTATATTTACGATTTTTGAACAAACTTGTACTTGGTCCCACTCCGTTCAATTAATTTTCTGGTTGTTGAACTGAGAAGTCTTAACTTGACGACTGGGCTCAAAAGAAATTCACATCCTCTCCAATACCAGATAAAGGAATCTTTTACAATTACTAGATCTGCACCGTTCTTTTTAACTTGACACGAATCTCAAAACCCAAAATACTACCCGACCCGAATACCAAACCAGTTGAAATTTAATCTCAACCCGTAAAGTGAGGGTGATAACAATCAAAGGCGCTCAATGAGAACACTTCGGAGAGTGCATATCATCCAAACACAGTGAATAGGAACTAACTGAGAAGGTGAAGGGTAATTAAGTTTGCTTTTTTACTTTTTTTACACGATTTGCTTCGAAGTTAATTAAGTTTCGTCTTTTTTCCTTCTCTAGTTCAGAACAGTGATGCCAGAATAGGATATTAATCATAAAAACTTAATTTGTTCGGTTGAATCAAAATAGGATATTAATCATAAAAATAAACATTCTTTTGTTAATTTTTTGATTTTTTTTAAAGATGAATTTTAATTTTTTTTTTAGTTCAAATTAACTGGTTTTAAACTGAAACAAGCAATATATATGCTTGTCGTAATTTTTAAATTTTTTTAAAATGTTTGATCAGTTAAATCTAACTAGTTTTGAAGTTTCTAAATCGAATCAAACCTAACTATTAAATCAGTTTTAAAATATAAACCGATCAATTTAATGAAAAAAAATCGAGCTCTCACAGTTCAATTTAAAACTAATTAAACCGACAGGATAAACACCTCCAAAAATTTTGTTTCTAAGTTTGAAATTTACAATCCCTTTAAAATTAATGTCAAAGTCAATAGGAATCGAATGGTCCGGATTCTCTCCATAGTAATTGCAGACAATACAAATTTCTCCAACAACGGTATGAATGAAGTATGAGCTAGGTTGATGATTCGCGACACTATATGTCTCTCCATACCCGCAACAGAGGATCTGTGTTATATGATATTTATTCAGTAGTCGGTGAATCGCTTTATTTGACCCAGGTCAACTGTCCTAAACTAAAGTTTGGCATCACTGTTCTGAATTTGCTACGACTTGAGCATTTTTAATAAAAACTCAAAAATTTGATTATTTTTATTAAAATTAGTCGCATTTTTAATAAAAACTAAAAAATTTAGTTATTTTTATTAAAATATATTAAAAAATTCGTAAAAATAAAAATATCAGTAATTTTTAATTTTGGATGGATAAATATCTAATTAAAGAAGTTGTGATGGGTATATATCCAAATTTATCTTATAAAAATTATAATTAAATTTGTACTCCAAGCACATTAATATGGAAATCATGCTAAGCGGTTCGAATTGACTGTTTGAACCTTAAAAACATAGATAATCATGATTTTTTTTTTTTTTTTTTTTTAAATATCACATAATCATCAAAAGTTTCGAAACCAATTTGATTGGAATTTTTTTTACAAAAACCATCACTACCGGGATGATCTTCAGTATGAAAATTTGAAACCGGATATCATACACGGTATTGAATGCTACACAGAGTTACAAAGAACACAACCCGTTACAAAGAACACAGGTATTGAATTCTACCCGGTATTGAATACTCGGTATTGAATGCTACACAGGGTTAGATTGCAGATCAAGGAATAATAATATATATGGCGTAAGAAAGAGTGAAATGAAACAGAGACTTTCAGATTATTAGACATTAGAAATATGATTCAGAGCTGAGAGCCTAATCTATCAAAGGAGGAAACAATAAGAGAACTGTTAGGTGGTTAGATAAGATTGATAGAGTAGCGGACAAAAGTTGTTTTAATTTCTTTAAATTATGATGAATGAGAAAATTACACAATCAGTCTAGAATTTTTTTGTCGAAGGACAAAAAAATATCGAATCGGATTTAAATAACTAATTGGATTTAAACCCAGTAACTAATTGGGAACTCGATAAAAAAGCAATGATTTTACTTGTATTTTCTAATGCTTTAACTTATAATATTAATTACTAATCATAATTCATAAATTTTATTTTGATTTTAAAACTAAATTTAACTCAAATTACAAATGAAATATCCAAAGAGGGTAAAAAAATTTTCAAAAGAGAACAATGCCGATCAGTACCAATAAATCACAACTAAAACTCAAAATCAAGGTGGAACGACTGCCCCGTTACATGCTGGGTTCACCCCTCACAATCACCTTAACTGATAACCATATGTTCCATTAATTTCTCAATCAGTATAGTCCCAACTAACGAATTAATATTCCAAAACCAAAGACCTTTTCTCCTCTCCATTTTCTCTCTTTTTTTTTCTGTTAATTAGTCAAGTCGTCCCTCTATTCAATTAAATTTGCACTTTCCTTATCTTTTTCCTTTTAACTTCTTAGACATGGTGTTTATAATATATATATATTGATACTCAACTTCTTTTCAATCAACCAGCACTCCAAATTATCTTATTGCAATGACACTTGTTACACTTGTTTCCATATCACTTGTTCTCTTCTCCTTCTCCATCAAAACCACCACTCTAACACAAGCCTACTGCATTCCTGACCAACGTGATGCCTTGATTCAACTCAAGCAAGGTTTCAGCACCACTGAACTTCATTCATGGAATTCAAGTACCGACTGTTGCATATGGGATGGCATCACATGCAATGAGCAAACCGGTATGGTGACTGCACTCAACCTTACTGACAAGTTAATCTCGGGTGAAATCAACCCGGCTTTGTTCAATCTCAGCTCTCTTCGGTACCTCAACCTTGCCCGTAATGATTTCCACAATCTTATCCTTCCACAAACTGGGTTTGAGCGACTTGCTAATTTAACCCATCTCGACTTATCCTATTCTGGCTTTATTGGTCAAGTTCCAATTGGCATTTCTGCCTTCACAAACCTGATCTCGCTGAACTTATCATACGCCTACTTAAAATACGCCTGAGAAGACCCTTCGAACTTCTCCAATATCAATACCTTGTATCTTCATGGCACTGGCCTAAAAACCTTACTCAGCAACCTCACCAAGCTCCAAGTTCTTCGCTTGAATGGGGTTGACATTTCACTAAATGGATCTGAGTGGGGCAAGGCAATTTTTCAAGTTGGCCCAACTCTTCAAGAGCTATCCATGGCTGATTGTGGATTAAGAGGAAATTTCCCCAATGAAATATTCCACCTTACAAATCTAACAGAACTTAATTTAGCACACAACCAATTGTCAGGACAGTTGCCAATTTCCATTTTCAAATTACCCCAGCTTGCTGATTTATTTCTTGAATCAAATAACTTTAATGGTACATTGAATTTAGACATCATCAAGCACAATAAAAAGCTTGGTCGTCTATATTTGTCAAACAACAAGTTGTCAATTATAGAAGGGAAAAACCATAGCAAGTCATTCTATGATTCATTTCCCCAATTATCTGATCTAGATCTGGGAT